>SNQJ01S0014925.1:0-16553 GCA_010110895.2 Picea sitchensis | reverse complement strand
TGCCGAAAAACACCTAATAGCATGTGGTCCCGGAAATATGTCGTCCTGGAAATATGTCGGCCGGCGATAATATGTCGGCCCAAAACCGACGAAAATATGTCGGCCCAAAAAAAAAAAAAATTCGGGGGCGCAGGCGCTCAGACACTACTACTCGTGCAAAGAATATAACACATACCCAACAATAGTAGTATCTGCAATGGCCGAAATACATTATAAATAACCCAGAAGTGGAGTGGTAGAGAACCAGCTGGACGAACTCAATTTCTCATTACATTATGTACTAAGTTTGCATACATGGCTGCCAAGAATACAATGCAGATCCATGTGGAAAATACACCATGTTAAGAACCAAATATCAATATAGCATAGAAAAACCTCAGAATAAGTACTCATTGCCTTGAAAAAGAGATAATTTCATATAATAGGCCTCTTCGAGGGGGAAACCTCCTTTTACCCCACATAAATGTTCAAGTACAAGATGATTCCAAATGAAAATGTCTACTTGGTATATATAGGAGACTAGAAGGTATAAATACAACTAATGGAATAAAGCCGACATAAATAAAATATTATTACTAATGTAATATGCCCCAATTAAGGTGTAATGAGCCAATATTATGGCTTAACATACCAAATAAGTGTTCATGACCATGAATAGGAAAATACAAATGTGGTTACATGACAAAAGTTGTCATAGTCATGAACAAGGCCCAGTGAACCCAATCTCAAAATCATTCTGAAGATATTTGTATACCATGGAGTGCAAACTGATCTCCCATGATCATTGAAGTCAAATGGGTGTTGGTCCAATGAAAAGGAAACAACAGCTCAGGAAAGTTGTGGCCACATAGTGATGTCTTCAAGTCTTCTACACAATCCGTTGAGGTGCAAATCTACATCATGTGAAAAAGGCAATTGAGGTTGAACATGATGAGACATCGTTTGATTACCGATCATTGAGGTATACCATTAACAAACACAAGATAGCCTACCAATAATGAAAGTAGGTATCAAGGAACATAGTACATTTCTACAAGTGCGAATAAAGGAGTTGGTGTCAAACACTTGAGAAATCCATTGATCAGGAGACATTGATGTATTCCCATCTGTCAATGGCAAGAGAGCCACCACTAATGACTGCAATCCTCAAGGCACTCACAAAACTCTAGGTCCCATATCCAGAATAAATGAGCTAAAGTCGATGGAAAGAGACAAGCTGAAAGGAGAGCATTAAGGCATCTCTCATCAGTCAAAACGAGGAACAAAGCAGGAGCTTCATGATTTGGTGGAGATCGGACGAAGAACATGTTCACGAACCAACGAACCTGTGCATATTTTGCGTGTGCCAAATGCAAGAAGTACACGAAAAATACCCTCTGAATAACAGCCAATGATGAAAACTGCTAACAAAGGTGAGGAAACCACCAATAAGGCTAATGGTAACCAAGACACTGGACGAATCCCAAAGTGTGAATAGATGTCTTGTCGTTGAACACAAGGGAAACCATCCAATCAACGGCCAATGATGAAGTGTCGATTATTGGGTTCAATGTGACCTACCAATGATGAAAGTAGGGCTAGGGTACATGATAAGACCATAGTATCATGTGATTCTGAGACACACTAGGGGTATGGACAACATGTAAAGTCAATATTTCTGAAGAGTGGCCAACACAGGTTGATAGACTTCCTTTGAACAAGAGCATGAGACATACAGTGACTCCGACAGCATAGACTCAATAATGTGACTATTAGATGCAGGAGACATCAAAACTATTCTCTATAGGGACTGGAAGAGTAACCAGTCGGTAGAGAAAACTCTGTAATGAGATCAACTTCCTAAGGCCATGCTAAACCCAAAATTATGATGATGCAAAGACTCAATAAATTTGTTCTTTATTCAAAGGTGACACAACTAATGTCGATTATAATATAGTACTCCATTCCCTCCCATCTTTTCTTTTTTTCATAACAAATGAATGTTATGATACAGAGGAGGAAACGAGTGTCGCAAGTAAGCAAAACTAGTTCCAGCAATGGAACGCACCTATTCTTAATGCAAGGAAATGCATGTGGGAGATGGACACTTGGGATGATGTTTCCTCCAAGGTATAAGGTGTCAAATTGCGAAGGATATAAATAAGGCTCTTCTTGGTTGAGGATGGAAAAACTTCTTAGTCAATGGTTTATAACGCAAAGAGAGAACCGACTAAAGGCTCAATACTGCAAGCAATGGCATGAGATGCAATCAAAACTTAACGCCAAAAAATATCCTTTTTTATGTCTTTTAGTCTACTTGGTGTGAAAAAGGGGTAAACTTCTGCCAAAATCCAATTTATGAGTGTGAAAAAGAAAATTTCACTCGGCAATCTTTTCTATTTTTGATAGCGAGTCGGAAAAGAGATTAACTAAGACTCGTGACCTTTAAAATCCAATTTAACGAGTGTGAAAGGGACAAATCACTCGGTAATATTTTATATTTTTAGGCAAGTCTGAAAAGAGCTTAACTAAGACTTGTTAGGAAGATTCTAGGCGGAAAGCCACGGGGGAGGCCAAGGCTCCTGTGTGGACCTTTTTGGAATGTCATTATCTTACTAAGAATTGACACAAGCTTGGGAGGACCCAAAGATCTCCAAGTTGAGGAGGACAAAGTAATAACGGATGTTATTTTCTTTGTTTTATATCGGGTAATTAATCTTCCTAGAAAAGACATAGGTGAAGGCATTGGATACCCCACAAGACCATCCCAATCAAAGGGAACCTCATCAAGACTTGGACGGAGAGAACTCAGGAAGAGTAAAACTCTCTCTTGTTCAGAAGGTGAAGTACTAGAAATGCTAAGGACATGGTATAGAAGGTATAGAACCAGAACCAAAAGAGCGGGATCGACCAAAAATTGCATTGGCACTACTGCTTCCTTAGACTTGTCACTCTCCAAGAGAAGAGTGGGGTCGATTGAATATTGCATCTATACAACCACTTCCTCAACCATTGGTTGAATAGGATGCGAGACAATAAGGTCAAGAGGTGCATCACCCTAAAAAAAAGGAGTGGTGTCGATCAAATATTGCATCGACCTGACCATTGGTTGAACAAGATTCAAGACAACAAGGTCAAGAGACGCATCACCCCCAAACATAGGAGAGGTGTCAATCGAATATTACATCGACACAACTACATGTTGAATGATATGTGAGACAACAAGGTCAAAGGATGCATCAACCCCTAAAGGAAAAGGGGTGTCAGCTGAAGATTGCATCGGCATGATTGTTGTATCAACCAAAGAAGGAATAGAGTGTTTTGAAACCATAAATGCCTCAGAACCCGAAGGGCCCTTAGGTGTGCCCCATGCTTCTGGTATCCCAATAGTAACAGGACACAAATGAGTAAGGTGACTTCCTTCACAAGTCCTGCAAAGGAATCTAGGCTTACGTCTGAGACGTCTAGGATTCTCAATCACATGAATGCCCCCAGCATGACTTGTAGTGGTTGGTGGCATGCTCCTAGCATGACTTGCAGAGGCTAGTAGAAAATCTCCAACATGACTAGCAGAGGTTGGTGATGGATGTGTAGTGTGACTAGCAGTGACTCGACATGTCCCCCCAGCATGACTTGCAGAGGCTGGTTGCAGGTCTTCAACATGACTCATAGAGGTTGTTGACCAATATCCAACATGACTAGCGGAGGTTGGTGATATAATGCTAGTATGACACGCAATGACTGGAATTGTGCCCCCAACATGACTTGCAGTGGCTAGTTGCAGGTCTTCAACATCACTTGCAGATGTTGTTGACAAATCTCCAACATGGCTAGCAGAGGTAGGAGATGGAGCTCCAGTATGACTAGCAGTGACCGGACTCGCGACAGTGATGAGTTGTGGCATTTGAGACCAAGGTCCAAGGAAAGATTGGTTTTGAGAAATTGCAAGCCAAAAAGGATCCTGGTTTACACCCTGTCCCTATCCAGCAGGATAATATCCTCCTCCATACCGATTCATAAAGGGTTGTAAGGGCATAGACACTAAGGAAGCCACTTGCGAAGATAAAGCAATATGACAAGGGTCACTCACGTGAGGATATATGTTGCCCCTAGATGAAGGAACTTCATGAAGGGGGTTTCCCATACTAAAAAAATAAATTCCTCCAGATGAAACACCAGAGGACAAATGGAGGTCAGACATGGGAAAAGGGTTCGTAGGAACTGACATGGTGGAAGAAGGATGAGTGGACGGAGTGTAATAAGTAGAATGATTGCATATTTGGGCACTTACTTCTTGCATAGTGGATTCGTAGGAACGAATATTCCAACCTCCTACCATAAGAGGTGTTTGAAGGATATGACTCCCACCAAACAGAGAGTGATAAGAAGGAGACATCGTGCCCCCATACCCAAAAATTGTATTCTCATAAGGATGCAAGACAAAGGATGGCAAGTGTGAAGTCATATCAGACATACCATGAGAAAAATGATTATAGAACCAAGGCGTAGAATGAGTGTTATAATTCTGCAAACCATTGTAAAAAATGGAAAGGTCTGTCCCCATGAAATGAGCAGGCATCATGGGGTGGGTAGCAGTAAATGAGGGAGAAAAAGGAACTCCACTTTTCATGATGATGAAACCCAAAATAGACTCCTAAGGTCAACTAGCAATCAAAAAGCATACCAAAAATTGGAACTGCCAATATGCATGCAAACGGGCTAAAGTGGTTGAGTGGCCACCCTTGCTAAAGAAAGTATGTCTCGTCCAAGAGGGACCTGAGACTCCTTGCTAAAGTTTGGAGGTAATAGAATCAGTTATAGGGGACCAGTCGGTCAGATCCCCCTGAAGAGGTAATCCTCCATAAAGGTTGTGTGTTGTCCTACCCCTATCCGACCCAGGGTACAAGAAGCATAACCCCTACAAGTAACCTATGAGATACCTAAGTCAAGAAACTAATAAACCACTGTATAACCGATGCACAAGCGAGCAGTCATAAGTTTGGATCATTGTATGGGCAGGGTAGCAAAGACTGAAACATTCAAAGCACCGCCTCTCACAGAGGTATGGGTACTAGAAAGATCCCCAAATACGAATAAATCCACAGAAATATCTCTGACGCTAGGTGAGTATCCAGGGGTTATCCCTTCAATTAACTTTGCACGACCTCATGATTAACTCCGATGTGAGTGGAGCCTCCTGATATTGCCAATTATACAATGGACTTCTCCACTCCCTGTCTCATACACATATGATGATTTAATTGCCTTGGAGAATTTTACTCACAAAATTCCTATTCCAAGGCACTAAATCATAGACTAGTTTGTGCACCCTAAAAAAAAAATTGTGACTAATCAATTTTAGTTTAAAGCATACATTTTATTGGTCATGATTACTCAAAAGGGTATGGAAGAGAAACTCGTGATGTTATGACTCTGCAAGAAAATGAATATGAATATAATGCAAAGTCTACCATTAACTTTTCAATGAATGATATGCTAATAAAAATAGTGCAATTTTCAATTTCAACTCTGCAATTCAGAAGTAAAATGCAATCTTTCGCTAAATTAACTAAGCTAATGATAAAGGTTCAAAGACAAAAATGTTAACCAATGCAAAATGCCTATTTTTTTGTATTTTCAATATATTAAAAAGAAAATGAATGGACTATAAAGCAACCTGATATATAAATTCCACTATGTATAAATGAAATAACTCAAGCAGAACACCAAGCATCCAAGCAAACAATCCAGGGCTCAAGGACAAACAAGGATGAAAAACAAAGAGAAAGACTATGTCCAAAAATTCAACTCCCAACAGGTTTCCCTTCAACCCAAAGAAGCTTAATAGGCACTACAGAGACCTAAGAAGGCTCAGCAATCATCAAATCCCACCCAACAATCACTAAACCAAGCAAACAAGCAAAGGGAAGTGATATACGCGACTGTTCAAGAGAACAAGGCATATATACGCATCCTACAATGAGACAACAAGTGGGTATACATGACTGTCTGGGCAAAAAGAGTGTATATGCTTTAAAACAAGGCCAGGAAAAGGAAAGAAGGTTGAAAACTCAGACCCAAAGTGAACAAAATCTGTCAAGCAGCGATACGACAAGAAACACAAAGAAAAAAGAGAAATGTAAGAAGAAAAATTACTTCAACCCTTAGAAGGAAGATCTCTCCCCAGTGGAGTCGCCAATTCTGTTATGAGGGGAAACTCTCTATGGCCAAGGGTAAACCACAACAGAGAGGTATGACTACAGAAATCAACTCAATTCCAACATATGTTATATGAACTAATGTGCAAGATAAGAAAGAAGCCTACCTCGATCCAACATTTGACAATGCTCCACCATTGAGCACTTCGACCCAAAGCTTTATACCTGCAATAAGTTCTTGACAGACGAGTAGATCAAGTATATAGTGATGATATAAAGGATTTAGCATGTCATATAGCATAATCCATTAATGAACATTACAAACACGCCCATAGATAACAATCATACATTTGGAATATACCAATAGGACGGGAAAGGAGTATTTCTATTAATAATTGATCAGCGGAAGTGACAACATTAGAGACTATCGTGTCGGCATGGTTCGAAACCAAGAAGCCAAGTTTATTCCAACTGGGCCTCTACCACTTCAATCCTCCACCAAAGGCAAGCTCATAGGAGAGAGTCAATGAGGTTCTCTCAACAATAGGGAAAGAGCTTGGGGGATGAACACTGATTTCAGACTTGAGGGACAAAGGGATGCAGACTCAATATGAAGTAATTTCTCCAGAGTAACTTTGCTCTCAAAGTTGAATGCTTTCTCCTCCTTTTTTCCATAGCTCGAACTTGTGATTTTATAGCCTTCAGAATGAAACTGAAGGGTTGAGTCAAAACGTTTCTAGTATGTGGAAGGCCAAGGATCAGAGATCTTCTATCGTGACATGGAAACCCGACCTCATTTTTGTATTTTCTAGCACAAATACCAATGTACGCAGGTTGTAGTGGGGCAGCCAATGTATAGGCATCTTTCATAGCTGATAGGGAGCATATATGTGAAAAAATGTATATTTTTAGCTCTAGATTCATCAAAAAAGGATGACAAGTCTGCATGATGAAATGGAAAAAGGCCCTCTATGCAAGATAGCAATGGTGAGGAAAATGTTTCTATAACAGATGCCCCCTAATGTGTGAGATCAGAGGAGTATCTCTGATGATCGAAATACATTATAAATAACCTAGAAGTGGAGTGGTAGAGAACCAGCTGGACGAACTCAATTTCCCATTACATTATGTACTGACTTTCCATACATGGTTTCCAAGAATACAATGCAGATCCCTATGGAAAATATACCAAATAAGTGTTCACGACCATGAATAGGCAAATACAAATGCAGTTACATGCCAAAAGTTGTCATAGTCACGAACAAGGCCCAGTGAAACCAATCTCAAAATCATTCTGAAGATATCTGTATACCATGGAGTACAAATGGATCTCCAATGATCACTGAAGTCAAATAGGTGTTGGTCCAATGAAAAGGAAACAACAACTCAGGAAAGATGCGGCCACATAGTGATGTCTTCAAGTCTTCTACACAATCCTCCGAGGTGCAAGTCTACATCATGTGAAAAAAGGAGTTGAGGTCGAACATGATGAGACATCGTTTGATTATCAGTCATTGAGGTATATCGTTAACAAATGTGAGACAACCTACCAATAATGAAAGTAGGTATCAAGGCACTGAGTACATTTCTACAAGTGATAATAAAGGATTTGGTGTCGAACACTTGAGAAATCCATTGATCAGAAGACATTGATGTATTCCCATCTGTCAATGGCAAGAGAGCCTACCACTAATGACTGCAAGCCTCAAGGAATTCACAAAAATCTAGGTCCCATATGCAGAATAAATGAGTTGAATTCGATGGAAAGAGACCCGTTGAAAGGATAGCATTAAGGCATCTCTCACCAGTCAGCATGAGGAACAAAGAAGGAGCTTCATGATTTTGTGGAGATCGGATGAAGAACATGTTCATGAACCAATGACCCTGTGCATATTTTGCATGTGCCAAATGCAAGCGGTACATGAAAAAGATCCTCTTAATAGCAGCTAATGATGAAAAATTCTAACAAAGGTGAGGAAACCACCAATAAGGATAATGGAAACCAAGACACTGCATGAATCCCAAAGTGTGAATAGATGTATTGTCGTCGAACACAAGGGAAACCATCCAATCAACGACCAATGATGAAGTGTCGATTGTTGGGTTCAAGGTGACCTACCAATGATGAAAGTAGGGCCAGGGTGCATGATAAGACCATAGTATCATGTGATTCTGAGACAAACTAAGGGAATGGATGACATGCAAAGTCAAGATTTATGAGGAGTGGCCGACACAGGTTGATAGACTTCCTATGAAAATGAGCATGAGACATACGGTGACTCCGAAAACATAGACTTAATAATGTGACTATTAGATGCAGGAGGCATCAATAATGTTCTCTATAGGGACTAGAAGAGTAACCAGCCAGTAGAGAAAAATCTGTAATGAGATCAACTTCCTAAGGCCATGCTAAACCCAAAATTATGATGACGCAAGGACTCAATAACTTTGTTATTTATTCAAATGTGACACAACTACTGTCGATTATTATATATTACTCCCTTCCGACCCGTCTTTTTTTTGTTTTTTCATAACAAATGAATGCTATGATACAGAGGAGGAAACGAGTGTCACAAGTAAGAAAAAGTAGTTCTAGCAGTGGAACGTACCTATGCTTAATGAAAGGAAATGCATGCATGAGATGGACAATCGAGATGATGTTTCCTCCAAGGTATAGAGTGTCAAATTGCGAAGGATATAAATAAGGCTCTGCTTGGTTGAGGATGCAAAAACTGCTTAGGCAATGGTTTATAACACAAAGCGAGAACTGGCTAAAGGATCAATACTACAAGAGAGGGCATGAGATGCAATCACAACTTAATGAAAAAAATATCCTTTTTTATGTCTTTTAGTCTACTTGGTGTGAAAAAGGGGTAAACTTCTGCCAAATAGACATCTTTTCAAATCCAATTTACGAGTGTGAAAAAGACAAGTTCACTCAGCAATCTTTTTTATTTTTTATAGTGAGTTGGAAAAGAGATTAACTAATACTCATGACCTTTCAAATCCAATTTAACGAGTGTGAAAGGGACAAATCACTCGGAAATATTTTCTATTTTTAGGCAAGTCAGAAAAGATCTTAACTAAGACTCATTAGGAAAATTCTAGGCAGAAAGCCAAGGGGGAGGCCAAGTCTCCCGTGCAGACCTTTTGTGGAATGTCATTATCTTACTAAGAACCAACACAAGCTCGGGAGGACCCAAAGCTCTCCAAGTCGAGGACTAAAAAGTGCTAACGGAGGTTATCGTCTCTATGTTATATTGGGTAATTAATATTCCTAGAAAACACATAGGCAAAGGCATTGGATACCCCACAAGACCATCCCAATCAAAGGGCACCTCGTCAAGACTTGGAGGGAGAAAACTCAAGAAGAGTAAAACTCTCTCTTGTTCAGAAGGTAAAGTACTAGAAATGCTAAGGACATGGCATAGAAGGTATAGAACCAGAACCAGAAAAGCAGGATCGACCAAATATTGCATTGCCACGACCGCTTCCATAGACTTGTCACTCTCCAAGAGAAGAGTGGGGTCGATTGAATATTGCATCGATACGACCATTTCCTCAACTGTTGGTTGAATAAGATGTGAGACAACAAGGTCAAGAGGTGCATCACCCCAAAAAACAGGAGTGTTGTCGGTTGAAGATTGCATCGACATGACCATTGGTTGAACAAGATGCAAGACAACAAGGTCAAGAGACGCATCACCCCCGAACATAGGAGAGGTGGTGTTCAAAGATTGCATCGACAAGACCATAGGTTGAATGGGATGTGAGACAACAAGGTCAAAGGATGCATCAAACCCTAAAGGAAAAGGGGTGTCAGTCGAAGATTGCATCGGCATGATTGTTGTATCAACCAAAGAAGGAATGGAGTGTTGTGAAACCATAAATACCTCAGAACCCGGAGGGCCCTTAGGTGAGCCCCACACTTCTAGTATCCCAGCAGTAATAGGACACAACCGAGTAATGTGACTTCCTTCACAAGTCCTGCAAAGGAATCTAGGCTTACGTCTGAGACGTCTAGGATTCTCAATCACATGAATTCCCCTAGCATGACTTGCAATGGCTGGTGACATGCTCCCAGCATGACTTGCAGAGGCTAGTAGCAAATCTCCAACATGACTAGCATAGGTTGGTGATGGATGTGCAGTGTGACTAGTAGTGACCCAACATGTGCCCCCANNNCTAACATGACTAGAAGAGGTTGGTTATATAATTCCAATATGACATGCAATGACTGGACTTGTTCCCCCAGCATGACTTGCAGTGCTGGTTGCAAGTCTTTAACATGACTCGCAGAGGTTTTCTACCAATCTCCAACATGGCTAGTAGAGGTAGGAGATGGAGCTCCAATATGACTAGCAGTGATCGGACTCGTGGCAGTGATGAATTGCGACATTTGAGACCAAGGTCCAAGGAAAGATTGGTTTTGAGAAATTGTAGGCCACGAAGGATCCTGGTTTACACCCTGTCCCTATCCAGCAGGATAGTATGCTCCTCCATATTGATTCATAAAGGGTTGTAAGGGCATAGACATTGAGGAATCCGCTTGCAAAGATAAATCAATATGACAAGGGTCACTCATGTGAGGATATATTTTGACCCTAGATGAAGGAACTTCATGAAGGGGGTTGCCAATACTACAAAAATAACTTTCCCCGAATGAAACACGAGAGGACAAATGGAGGTTAAACATGGGAAAAGTGTTCATAGGAACCAACATGGTGGAAGAAGGATGAGTGGACATAGTGTAATAAGTAGAATGATTGCATATTTGGGAACTTACTTCTCGCATAGTGGATTCGTAGGAAGGAAGATTCCAACCTGCTACCGTAAGAGGTGTTTGAAGGATATGACTCCTACCAAACAGAAAGGGATAAGAAGGAGGCATTGTGCCCCCAGACCCAAAACTTGTATTCACATAAGGAGGCAATACATAGGATGGAAAGGGAAAAGACATATCAGACATACCATGAGAAAAATGATTAGAGACCCAAGGCGTAGACTGAGTGTTATAATTTTGCATACCATTGTAAAAAGTGGAAAGGTTCGTCCCTATGAAATGAGCAGGCATCATGGGGTGGGTAACAGTAAACGAGGGAGAAAAAGGAACTCCATTGTTCATGATGATGAAACCCAAAAATTCGAACGACCAATATGCATGCAAATGGGCTAAAGTGGTTGAGTGGCCTCCCTCGCTAAAGAAGGTATGTCTCATCCAAGAGGGACCTGAGACTCCCTGCTAAAATTTGGAGGTAAAAGAATCAGTTATAGGGGCCCTCATGGGCTTAACAACCAGTCTGTCAGATTCCCCCCAAAGAGGTAATCCTCCATAAAGGTTGTGTGTTGTCCGACCCCTATCTGACCTAGGTTACAAGCAGAATAACCCCTGCAAGTAACCTATGAGATACCTAAGTCAAGAAACTAATAAACCACTGTATAACCGATGCACTAGAGAGTAGTCATAAGTCCGGATCACCATATGGATAGGGTAACAAAGCCTGAAACCTTTAAAGCACCTCCTCTCACAGAGGTATGGGTACTAGCAAGATCCCCAAATACGAATAAATCCACATAAATATATTTTACGCTAGGTGAGTATCTAGGGGTTGTCTCTTCAAATAACTTTGTGTGACCTCGTGATTAACTCCAGTGTGAGTGAAGCCTCCTGATATTACCAATTATACAATGGACTTCTCAACTCCCTGTCTCAGACACATATGTTGATTTAATTTCCTTGGAGAAGTTTACTCACAAAAATCCTATTCCAAGGCACTAAATCCTAGACTAGTTTGTGCACCCTAAAAATAAAATCATGACTAATCAATTTTAGTTTAAAGCATAAATTTTATTGGTCGTGATTACTCAAAAGGGTATGGAAGTGAAACTCATGATGTTATGACTCTGCAAGAAAATGAATATGAATATAATGCAAAGTCTACCTTTAACTTTTCAATGAATGATATGCTAATAAAAGCAGTGCAATTTTGAATTTCAACTCTGCAGTTCAGAAGCAAAATGCAATCTTTCGCTAAATAAACTAAGCGAATGATAAATGTTCAAAGAAAAAAATGTTAACCAATGCAAAATGCCTATTTTTTTGTACTTTCAATATATTAAAAAGAAAATGCATGGACTGTAAAGCAACCTGATATATAAATTATACTATGTATACATAAAATAACTCAAGAAGAACACCAAGCAGCCAAGAAAACAACCCAGGACTCAAGGACAAACAAGTATGAAAAACAAAGAGAAAGAATACGCCCAAAAATTCAACTCCCAACAGGTTTCCCGTCAACCCAGAGAATCTTAATAGGCACTACAAAGACCAAAGAAGGCTCAACAATCATCAAATCCAACCCAACAATCACTAAACCAAGCAAACAAGTAAAGGGAAGTGATATACGTGACTATTCAGGGGAACAGGGCATACGCAACTATTCAGGACAATAGGGCATATATACGCATCCTACAGTGAGACAACAAGCGGGTATACATGACTGTCTGGGAAAAAGAACCGTATATTCTTTAAAACAAGGCTAGGAAAAGGCAAGAAGGCTGAAAACTCAGACCCAGAGTGAACATAATCTATCAAGAAGTGATACAAGAAGAAACACAAAGGAAAAAGAGAAATGTAAGAAGAAAAAGTACTTCAACCCTTAGAAGGAATATCTCTCCCCAGTGGAGTTGCTAATTCTGCTACGAGGGAAAAACTCTCTATGGCCAAGGGTAAACCACAACAGAGAGGTATGACTGCAAAATACAACTCAATTCGAACATATGCTATCTGAACTAATGTGCAAGATAAGAAAGAGGCCTACCTCGATCCAACGTTTGAATATGTTCCACCGTTGAGAAGTTCGACCCAAATCTTTATACCTGCAATAAGTTCTTGACAAACGAGCAGAGCAAGTATATAGTGATGATATAAAGGAGTTAGCACATCAGATAGCATAATCCATTAATGAACGTTACAAAGATGCCCATAGATAGTAATCATACATTTGCAATATACCAATAGGACGAGAAAGGAGTATTTCTATTAATAATTGATCAACAGAAGTTACAACATTATAGACTTCCATGTCGGCGTGGTTTGAAACCAAGAAACCAAGTTCCTTCCAACTAGGCCTCCACCACTTCAATCCTCCACCAAAGGCAAGCTCATAGGAGAGAGTCAATGAGGTTCTATCAACAATAGGGAAATAACTTGGGGGTTGAACACTGAGTTCAGACTTGAGGGACAAAGGGATGCAGACTCAATATGAAGTAATTTCTCCAGAGTAACTTTTCTCTCAAAGTTGAATGCTTTCTCCTCTCTTTTTCCATAGCTCGAAATTGTGCTTTTATAGCCTTCAAAATGCAACTGAAGGGTTGAGTTGGAACGTTTCCAGTATGTGGAAGGCCAAGGATCAGAGATCTTCTATCATGACATGGAAACCCGACCTCATTTTTTCATTTTTTGGCACAAATCCCGATGTACGTGGGTTGTAGTGGAGCAGCCAATGTATACACATCTTGCATAGCTGATGGGGAGCATATATGTGAAAAAATGTATATTTTTAGCTCTGGATTCATCAAAAAGGGATGACAAGTCTGGATTGGGAAATGGAAAAAGGCCCTCTGTGCAAGATAGCAATGGTGAGGAAAATCTTGCTATAACAATATCAGAGATAAAATGTCCCATTGCATCGTCTTCTTAGTGGGCATATCAGGAATCAACGATATCCTTATGCATGTTTCCGTCGGTATCCTCCTAAGAAAACTTTCGACGCCGATTGATTTCATCGTACGGTATCGACGTGGCACCATTGACTCGAGATACAGGGTACTAATGACTGGGAACTTAGCTTACGGGTAATGGTCGGGATCGAGGATTTGCTCAAGTCGAGTGATTTAAGCTAAACCAAGGATTGTCGAGGCAGAAAAGGTATCGAAGGTCGACTTTCGGAAATAAACCTATCACATGTCTTCCTTATAAGTTAATCCCCCCCCAAAAATCCCTGATACCGAAAACATTTCAAAAGTCGGCAATAAGTGATATCGCTTCATTCTTCATGAATGCTTACTCTCTTAGTCTTTTGTCGATGCCGAAGAGATTGATCATTGGCGATATTCTCGGTGATGCTTGTCACGAAATAAATCTCACATCTGTCGATGCCGACAAAGATCGGGACTCAACAACTTTGGTTCTCTCTAGCGTTTTCTTTCATACTTAATCCTTTCTAATGATGAATTCTTTAAGCACGTCCGAGAAATCTTTGACTGTCAATTCTCTAATTTAGGTATTAGTCTTTTAAGTTAATGGTTTTCACATGTCCAAGAAATTTTTTTACAAACTAAAATGATTTTGGAAATGGTAAGCAAACGCAACATTTTCCACAATGAAGACAAATCAAGTAGTGCAAAAGATCAAGTGGTACCCAAAAAGTAAAATTTGACATAGGCTTTTTAGGGTGTGTTGAGTGCTCAACACAACCTTATACAAAGGATAAGTATAAGAAAGTTGTTGTTAAAATATTGAAGAAGGGACCTTATGAGTCCTCAGGAAGCATCTAAGTGATACAGTAATATTAGGAAGATTTTTGGTGGCTATATAGGTTTAGAAATTGGATGAAATATGGCCTTGGATATGGCAGAAATATAATTTCATAAGGAAGGGCAATGCTTGTTGTTGCAAAAATACAAAATTTCATGAAAGGGATGTCATGTTTAGGAATCTGGATTCCTATATGGAATAGATCTAAAAATTGATAAGTGGAACTTAATTTCCATAGGAAGGCATATTTAAAATACTTATGATTAAATTTGTTGTGAAAAATATCTCACATATACTATATGCATGTGATATAGGTGAGATGACCAATCTTTCTTGAAGGGAAAGATGATGGATGTTGAGATAGAAAACATGGAAAGAGTCCATTGTTATCACATGAGAACTCTATGACATGTCATTATAGCCTAAGATATTGTTGTGTTGTATCACATCATCCAGAGGGACTCCTGGACTATAATACTCATGAGTTTCTATACTCTTCCTATGCAGGAAAGCCTTGGTAGACAAGATGGATCACTTGAGGTACTATGCAACAGAGAAGGGGATGGTTGAGCCTGGAAAGTGAGTGAATACATGGAACAAGAGACTTGAATGGAATAGCATGATAGTTGGGATCATGAGAACAATGAGTATGTCAAAGAAGAAAAATGAGTTGAGTACTGACATGGAATCCATATGGATGCAGATCCATGAATGCATATATAAGTATTGTGCTAAAAAGTATATTTTTTCCCTAAATTATGAATAGAAATTGAATTGACATAATAATGCATGTTTTTTTAAAATTGTTGTAGGCATATTACTGAAATTCCAAAGTCTGGAGATGAACCTGACTAAGAAGGAAAGGATACCTATTGAAGAATATGAAGGATGAAGACATGGAAAATATTTCTAAGGTGCAGAAGAACACCAAGGATGGTGTTCCTATTAAGGGGGAGGGGAATGTAACACCCCATTTTTAATCCCCTAAATTAATTGTAATTATGATTAGTAATGGTTTATCTCAGCACAGAGACAATAATTTCCATGCTATGGATTGTGAACAATGTAAATGTATTATTATTAAATAAAGAAAAGGCAGATAGTTGATCGAAGGGTGAAGCACAAGTACTGGCCATGATACCACTAGAGAGATAAGTGATGGGGCATAGAGGGTATTCATTCATGCTAGATGATCCCAAGACACCTTATTGAACTATTTTGGGAATAATCAACCTTTTCCTTTTCTTTTGAATTCAAAATAAAAAATCAGTTAATGAAAAAGGGTTGTTAGTTGAACAACCAACCACCTATAATAAAGAGATATGGAAAGAGAAGGTTGGAAAATTGAAAGTTTTCAGCCTAGGTATTACAGGTACCACATTTGACCCCATGAGTTACTTCTGATAAAAGGGAGGAGGAGAACAGATCAAGAAACTTCAGGGGGAAGGGAGTAAAAAAAAAACACGTGTGTGCTAAGGAAGACAGTCCTGGTCTGTACTTTGGAAGAGATGGTGAGTAAATGCAAATGATAAGAGACATGGGAGAACATAGAGAGAAAGGAAACAAGTGAGAGAAGATTGTATTATCTTGGAGCTTGATTGTAATTCAAGCAATGAGAAACCCAAGAACTCAACCAGAGAAAGAAGGATACGAATGAGATATTTGTTGGAAAGGAAGTGGCTTTGAGAGGGGAGGGCATTGAAGGATTGTAGGGACAATCAAAGGACTCCCTATGCACTTAAAACCAACTATAAATACACCTGAGATATTTGTGGAGGCCCTAGGCTGGGTGGATCATAAGGGAATATATGGTGTGTGATTGATAGTGAATGAGAGTAGCCTTCACCTCCCTATACATCCCTGAGAGGTGTTGT
>SNQJ01S0014924.1:78140-102663 GCA_010110895.2 Picea sitchensis | reverse complement strand
CGTGTATTACTGTATCTCTGTGTTTATGGTTGCATCTCTGATATATTTATGTTATATTACTGGATATACACGATATCTCTGTGCATTTCTTTATTATATCTCCGCTCTCATTTCGTGCCGAAAATAATCCGGATCACAATATCTATGAGATCTTGAAAGGTTTCCACGATGGTCCATGTGGGGGCCACTTTGTAAACAAGAGGACTGGGTACAAGGTACTTCATCAAGGGTACTATTGGCCCACTATCTTCAAGGACGCCAAGGAATATGTAAAGAGGTGCGATAGTTTCCAGTGCATGGGAAAACCAGTGCAATAAGACGAGATTCCATTACAACCAAAAATGGTATTGGAACCCTTCGTTAAATGGGCCCTAGATTTTGTAGGGCCAATAAATCATCCTTCCCATCGTAAATCCTACATCCTAGTATGTACAAATTATGTCACAAAATGGATGGAATCCAAGGCATCCCTGGTCGTGACAAAACAAGCAGTAGTAGGATTTCTTCATGAAGGAATCTTCACCAGATTTAGGATACCTCGGGAAATAGTTACTAATGGAGGAACTCAATTCACTTCAAGCCTCATTAGAGACTTTATGGAAAGATACAAGATCAAACACATCTTTACCACACCATATCACTCGCAGGCCAATGGAAAAGTAGAAGGGACAAAAAAAAATCTTGAGGCCATCATCACCAATACTGTCATATTACACCTCAAGGACTGGGCCAACAGACTACCTGAAGCTCTATGGGCCTACTAGATGGCATGGAGGACTACCACCGGCTGTACCCCAATATGAATTGGTGTATGGAAATAGAGTATTGTTGTCGATTGAAATAGAGGTCTAGACACTTAGAACATTTGTACAACTTGGAATTTGACTTAACTGAAGCTCAGAAGCAGAGATTCCTTCATATAAACAAACTGGATGAACTTCGCCAGGATTCCTTGCACCACACAATAGCAATACAACATCAAAGAGATCATTGGCAGACAAGTTCATTAAGAAAAATAAATTCAAATTTGGAGACTGGGCATTGCTATTTGACTCCATGTTCAAATATTTCAGAGGGAATTTTCGCACTCAATGCCTTGGGCCTTATGAGATCGATATTGTATATGACAATGGAGCCATCAAACTTCACACCATTGATGAATAAAAAATCCTCTGATGGAAAATGGACACAGGCTTCAACTATATCATAAACCTTTATCCAAGGAAGCCTTTCTTAAGAGGATCACTAGTGGATGGCCTGACAATGACATGGATATTGTTAACAAGGGGGGAACCCCCACTGAATGATTTGTTCCTATTTGAAAAAAAAAAATAGAAACCCAATAAATGAAAATCCTTAGTGGCATGCATGGAGGCGTGTTTTGTGAAAATTAACCTATGTTGGTGAATGACACGCTAAAAAAAGCGGGGGGCACTTCACGGTTTCGTGACGATTATGTCAGGAACCTTCTAATCAAGTTTTTAATAAAGTCTTGTTTTTTTTTATAAAGTCTTTTTCGGAATATGTAAGGGAGAATAACGTTGTCGTTGCAACTCTTGTCGATGCAACTCCATTCATTGCACCTCTTGTTGATGCGACCCTCGTTGTTGCAACTATTCAACTCTCGATGTCAACAAGGATCCTAGTTGTCTTGTGAGGCTAACACGCTAGCATGATGAAGGTCCGAGCAATCACGACCACGCATGGTAAGTCAAAAGGGGAGTAACCAATTTTGATATAGTTGTTGCAACACCACCTTCTACTGCTACAACACCTAGCTGATGTAGCACCCTCATGTTGCAACACCTCCCATCACAACACTCATTCCGCTGACAGGTCACCCTCACATGGTTCCGTCACTTCGACCGACATCTTCGTCACACATGGTTTCACCGCTTCGACTGACATATTCGTCGCACATGGTTCTATCACTTTGACTGACATATCTGTCGCACATGGTTCCAATGACTAACAACATGATAGGACGTGACACACACTTCGATGCCAGTGTGGAAAAGATCGCCAAATCACACTAAGCATGGGAAAAGGTATGATTTGTCATTGTTTAATGATTGACATTAAATTGACTAGGGAAAATATTTGCATGTGTTAATTTCCATAAATTCCATTGCCGCCACACCCCATGCACGATCTATACCACCTCCTCATAACACCTTACCTTAATTGGAAATCGTTCTCATCCCTAGCCAAATCATCCAACAAGAATGACAGATAATCTACTCCATCCCGAAGCTAGCGCCATGGGAGGCTCGTTGAATTGTAGAGAACCCTCTGAACCTCTCTTGGTACAAGCTTACAATCACATCTGGGTCATATTTTAGGCTTCAAGATGGACTGTATATGCCGAAAAGTTGTAGGTATATGATGACAATGTTGCCTTGGAAATCACCTTAATTTTTCAAGGTGATTGGTCAACAGTGAGGGGAATTCTAGTCCTGGTGACCGAAGAAACTATAGGCATTGTACCAGGGCTGCAACAGGTGGGGGAAAAGTGGTACTTCAGAAATAAATCTTGCAAAGCACTAATGGAAGAATTCCTATAGGTAGGGGAAGTGATGAAAAATAAAGCGAATGGTTTTGACAAGAAATCCCTACCAGAACCTTGGGCAGATGTAGTAGTCTTCATCCATAATTATTTCACTTGTGAGGGTCACTATGGGATCATATTCTGGCACCATTTAAAGATAATGGACCATATGAGACATCAAAGGTACATCAGCATGCCCTTCTTTTTTTGGAACACATTGCAATAGATGGCCAACAACGTTCAAAGGGTTGGCAGGTCCATGGAATCATTATCTCATCATTGCCTCATCAAGTTGGTGGTGGTGCATGCACTCTAGCAAGAGGGTTGAACCTGAAACGAGTTGGTAGGAGCATGGGAATCAGATAGTCCTCAAGAAAAACTAGCCCCACCAAAAGAAGAGTAGGATGCAACACTGGGAGAAGAAGTTGTTGCTCCCAGGGCGCCTGCACCCAAAATTCTAGCAGAAGCACAACAGTTAGAAGCAGAGGTTTGAGAAAGCCATGACAGTGACCTTAAGATAATTGGGATCCTGCCTCTGACTCAAATATTGAGGTGAACAACCAAAAGACCCTTGCTGACACCTATACCCGAGAAGAAAAGGATGAAGTATTCAAAGGGGAATGGATCACAGCTCGTTGCAGTACCAATATAAGAAGAAATCCTTGATGTCACGCAAGAACTAACATGAGAGAGAGATGAAACAGAAGAATAAATCCTTGTTGTCACACAAGAACCATCCGGAGAGAGAGAGGAAATAGAATAAGAAATCTTTGTTGTCACAAAAGAATCAACAGGAATATAAGGATAGATCCATGCTGCCACACAAGAACCAACATGAGAAAAAGAGGAAAAATAATAATAAACCCTTGCTGAGACACAAGAACCAACATGAGTGTTGAGAAATATATTAACCATTGCTGACACACAATAACCAGTAGGGTTGACAGAGAAAGTCTCTAGTACAAATGAAGGAGACTAGGAGAAGCAGACATAAGAAGAAAGAGTCACAAAGGCATGACAGACTAAGGCCTCTCCACACACTCTGAAGAAAATTCACCAGCCCCCTAGGAAGCGCAAGTCTGTAGGTATTGTTATCGCACAATATGTACTTGCCCAAAGCCCAAGGCAAGTGAATGCAAGATTGGCGTAACAGGGGGTGACCTATCACTATCACCTTAATAGGAAACCCCTTTCTATTTAGGAGTATATGTACCCCAGGGGAGACATCCCCAGTGACTTAAGGGTTTGAGAAGGCTAAGGCCAAAGTATAAGAAAGTTCCCCCCTATCACTTGTCACTCAATTTCAAAGGGTTCTTTTATGTCTTATAGAGATGAAGCAAATGAATAATATTGTGTACATGCCCAGAACAAGACAACAAAATAGAAAAAGGGCACTTTCCAAGTACCAAAATGATATTAATGCTTCATAAGACAATGAACTCTTAAAAAGTATACTAGCTGATATAAAATTGCAACAATACAACAGTTTACAACAACAATGATAAATTTGTAACAACCACAATAACTATGCTTCAAAATGCTTGAGAAAAGACTAGAAAAGGTAGCTTTAACTAGGAAAATTGATATTAGATAGTTATAAGCAGATTTAGCAGTGTCTAGCTAGCAATATATGTCACTTTTGAGGTCAGTTTGTTGCTATTAGATGGTTGTAGCAATCTTTTGCAACAACAACAAGTTGGTTAGTGAATTAGGCTAATCTAAGGTTAGTAGGAGTTAGTGAATGTTCCAAGGAAGATAGTTTGAAAGTTGTTTGATCAATCAATCACTAGTAGTGAATAGACTAGTGCCTTCTAGGGCAATGGAGTCAATGATAACAATACCAACTCTTAGAGGGAAATAACAATGATAATACTTAGTCAAAAGGCGATGGAGAGGATGAGAGAGGTGTTAGTAACCCAAGGCCTCAAACATCCCAAGTCCTAGAGAGATAATTGCTAGAAAGTAAGGAAACTTAGGCCCTAGAGATTTCTCTTTCCTTATACAATTTGAAACAAAATATGCAATAGGAAATGTAAGTAGGGTTACTAGAGTGCTACAATGGTAGGGCTCTAGTATCTACTTCTAGATAGGATGCTCTTTGAGAAATTTAAACAAGTGGAAAATTATAGAGAAAAATATAATAACTTATGTCTTTCTCCTAGGGTTTCAAGCAAACAATTTCATAATCTTTAACATGAAACAAGTAAAATTCACCATAAGCATTCATTCACAATAAAAATATGCATATTTTCTACTTACTTCACCAAGAATAATCAAAATAGCCAAGATACACCAAAATTGCCTCTCCAAGAAGTTGCACACCACTTAGTTTCAACCAATAACCCTTAAAGAGGGCCGAATTTCAGACCACACACTTGTGTGATGAGATATGATGATTAAAAATGATAGTTTTTTCTCTTATTTATACAATATCAATGACCTTTAATTATAGTTAGGTCATAAAAAGACTGACATGGTCAAATTACATTTAAAATATAGTTTTTTTCAAAAATGTCATTAATTAAATCCTAATTTCATCTTCAAGGGTGACGTCATGCCCTTCTAGGGTGACGTTAGGCCCCTAAGGTGGAACGTTAGTTCTCAAGTGCAGGATGGTTGGCCTCCAAAGTCCCTGAATGCTGCCACACGTGCCAATTAGCACACAACTTCCCATCATAAGTGCAAAACCTAACTTTGGATGATGTCAAGGTCAAAATGATGACGTCATGTACTCTCAAGGGTCAACGTCCAGGTGGAAAGGAAAAACCCCCCTGGGCATTGGTCTGTTGGAGTGTCCATTGTGCAATGTCCTTCTTTCTTCTTAGTGCAAGCCTCTGGTTTCTCTTTCCCCCTAGTGGGGTCACAACATCCATCTATTGGGATTTCAACCCCATGGAGGTCCAACCTAATCATTCCCCCATATGTACATGTCCATCGGGCAAATTCCTGCAGTAATTACAAGTATTCCCTCCATGGGCTCATAAGTCACAGGGATCATATCAATGTCAATCACATCTAATAATCAAATTACCCAAACATGTGCATCAAAGCCCCTTCACCCAGGCAAATGCTCAAAGACGTTATGCAGTTTAACAAGTCAGGCTTGGAGAAGGTCTCAAGATGTCCTATTGGGCTAATCCTCCTTAAGTTTGGCGTGTTTCCCAGGTGAGAACATATCTAGGTCATGTGAGTGTGTTTGAAGTGGCGTAGGGGAAATGTTTGGACAGAGGGTGCAGTGATGACAGTGAAATGTCGGTCTTTCCTGTGGGTGCCTTTGTAGAGGGCGAGATGCACCTTATCAAGGATGCCATTGTTTCCTAGCCCATTCAATGCCTTTTATTCTTAGTCTTATTGCTTTTGGTATTTTTTATTTTCAAGGGAAAAGCTTGGCGTGGTGACCAGAGGTGATAGCATTACCCACAAGTTTTTCACAGAAATGAGAAGGTTGGCTCGTGATGAGACTCCCTTTCTCTTGTCTATGCCACCAAGAACCACTACCCTAGTTTAGTGACTAGATAGATGGTAGTGTCATACCACTACATGCCCATGGACCTAATAGGTCGGCTCATGATGAGACCTCCCATCCACCAACTAGTACATTGAGTTTTAATTTATTTTATGAGTCCCCTTTTCTTACTGAGAAGCCTTTTACTACTTTCTCGGGAATCCCTGGGTGAAGCATCTCAAAGGTTTCAATTTGGATTTTAACTCTTGCTGGCCACTTTTACCCTCTGGGCCTTTAGCCCCTTCTTCCCACAAGGAAAGGTACAACCCTTCCTAGTGTGGCAAACCCAATGCTCGAACAAAGGTAGGGGGGGAAATGAAGGAGTAATGATGGAAAGTGGTAAGTATGGAGGGAATGGACGATGGCCTTTCATAGACCCACCCAGTGGAAACCCATCCCAAAAGGGAGATCAAATTACTAGGGCATCATGTCACCCTCCCAGGTATGAGCAAGTTAAAGAGCATAATTTCCAAGCAAACGTTATGAAATGAAGGAGAATTCAATGCAACATGTTCAAGTGCTTCATTGATCAGAGTGACACATACCATGATACCCAAACTCATTACCTCATGGAGCAATACTTATTGCTACTCCAGGACCAGGCTAGTGGGATGGATATTGTTGTTGTTGATAGATGGGTTGCACTGAAGAAAAGATGGGCCCTCTGGGGCCATGCTCAAGTCATCCGACTCTCGACACTCCATGTCTAGGACCTGTGGGCCTCGAGACATGATATCCTCAGTTATCCCTAGGATAGGGGATAACAAGTACACACTCTTTTTCACCCTTATACTCATTTCTTATTCAGAGAAAAAAAATATTAGAGAGGAGGAATAAGGGTTTGCAACAAAGAATCAGTCTTCTCGAGACCAAATTTCCATGCCCATCTAGGAGATTAGAATTCCTAGCACATACAACAGAAATCCTCAGTAGCCCAAGGGTAGAGGATTTAGAAATTAGTGAAGATACCACCCAACCAAAAGTGTCTGGGATTGTTCTACCAGAGAAATAATTGTCGGAAATCCACGAGGAAATCACCCAAACAAAATGGGACAGGCCTGAGCTCCAAGAGGCAACCACCCAAACAAAATGGGACAGGCTTGAGCTCCAGGAGGCATCCACCCAAACAAAATGGGACATTCCTAAGCTTTAGGAAGCAACCACCCAAAAAGAATAGGACATGCTCGAGCTCCAAGAGGAAGTTGCCCAAACATAATGGAATAGGCCTGGGCTCCAGGAGGCAGCCACCCAAACAGAGTGACACGTGCTTGAGCTACAAGAAGTAGTTGTCCAAACAGACCCCATAGTAACTAAAGATGTAGGTGTTCAAGCGGATATCAATGATATATGGGAGAATGCCAAAGAGGATAACTGGACAATAATGTTACATGCGTATGAATAAGGGATGATGCTAGTAAAGGAGCACCAACAAATTGTTAAAATCTTGAGGGAAAAATGGGCAATACACTTACAAGACCATAGGGATAAATGGAAAAAGGAAATAAAGGAAGAAACAAAAAAGATCCTCAAGCTAAAAGAACAAGTGGACACCCTGAAAACAAAAAATATCAAGCTTGGCATGTTGATGGAGTTTGCACTCAGCTGCAATGCACCCTGCTATGTTTACAACATGTTTCTACAAGAAAGGTACCTTATTTTTCAAAGGAAGGAATTAATCACCAGTAAACCCAATGAAATCACCTCTCCAAATACTTTCTCGGAAGCCTACTATGAGTGAACCAACACAGAGAAGAACTTTCTATGTGATTTGTACCAACATAATATTTTGCTGCACCATGACACTCTGTGGAATCCCAATCATTTCGCAGGGGATGTTTAGCTGAGAGACTTTGCCTCTTGTCTAAATAATCATGTCAACTGGGCGCCTGCTCATTGTGTGGATGAGAACAACTATGGCTGCAACTTATGGGTCAGGGGAGAACATTATCAACCCAGACAGGTTTTGATTCAACACTTTAATTGGGTTAACTCCCCTGTACATGCAAACTTCATGGCTAGCACCAATCAAGAAACCATCACTCATTGCAAGGTGCATATATACGTGTTAGCCAAGGTAGTTGCATAAGGGTGTGCTCAAATGTGGAAACAATCCACTAAGGATATGCAAGATAGGGATCCATTAATCCTGAAAACATGGAAGTAGCCCTAAAAAGGGTCAACAAGTACATCAAGTGCATGGAAGCCTGTGGGAATACGTGGATAGGCCTTAATTTCATTACCCTACATTTTGGCTACCCACCTCAAAATATCAAAGGGAATACAAGATGGTTGCACATAAGGAAGTTTCCTATTGGGAGGAGGTTAGAACCAAGAGAATGTACTTTCATGCCGATGAGAAAGGGGGTACCAGCTACAATATCAACAATGTCCATGGGAAATTCTATGACTCCGATTGAGATTGATTGTCTGGTTCCACAAGGATGTGGAACACTTTCAGTTGGGGGGGAGATGAAGGACATCCAAAATGGCATCCTTTTTTCAACTCCCTAACCTTTGTTATCACCTTTTTCCGACTTTTACGCCTTTCCATCACTTACCCTGTTCACCAACGTGCATTTTTGGACCAAGATATAACTATGCCATATCAATGATCATTCTTACATATTTAAGGCATAATCTACTTCTTTTTCATGCTAACTGGTGAAATGTACAAAGAACACTTTGTACAGGCATACAAGTACTCTATAAGCATTGGGATCAGTTGTTGCAACACCCCTTGTACAAGTGCTACAACACCTTCTGTGTTGCCACAACACCGCCTACACACATGTTGCAAGACTTTGTGTTGCTGCAACACCCTTTGTGTTATTGCAACACCACTAGCGCACAGTCAAGGCACAACCATAAAGTTGATGTTGCAATAGTTGGATGGATCAAAAGCGATCAACCTTCATGCAAATAATTGCTAGGGGGATCGGTTGAGTAAGGACAAGGATAGACAAACGATTGACATACCCGACAACATCAATAAATGGATTGGACCATTGACCAACAAAGAAGGAAAAAGACAAAGAACAAGCAGACATAAATTAATTTCTTGTTTAGTCGACTGAGTCAACCTTAGATATTTGAGACTTATTGTTGTAACCAATCGAGGAACAACCAAGATTCTCAAAGTTGTCCCTCTATGTAACGAGCAAAATAAGGAATGTAATATATGTATAAATTGCCTTCCATTCGAGCATGAGGAGGAGAAACATAGAATAAAGAATATAAGTCATGTACTCTTTTTCTGCAATTTAATATAAAGTTCATGTTCCTGTTCGAAGTGTGGAATGCGTTAATTTGGGGTTTTAAGCGTCCTACTACACTCATAGACCAATACCTCGTCAAACGACGTAGCTCCCCCTCCTTAGCCTAGTACTTTTTGTATCTTCTATACTTTGTAGAAGTAGTTGTAGCATCATTTATATCTTTTCATTTATTTCTAGCAATTCCTTTATTAACATCTTGCTATAACTCTAGTGTTTTCCTTTACTGTAGCTCCAAATTGTTGTAACTCAGTATTAACCTTGCAGGCTACTATTTTCTCACTTATGAGTAAATAGTTGTAGCATATTTCCCATCTTTCTAGTTATCTCCAACAATTCCTCTATTAACATATTGTCGATTGTTGTGGGACAATATCGTTTTCCGATTGATGAGTGAATGGTTGTAGCATCTTTTCTATATTTTCGTTTATTTCCAACAATTCCTCTATTTAACTTTGCTATAATTCTAATATTTCCCTTGCTACGATTATGGTTGTTGCAACTCAGGTTGAGGTAACTCTTGTTGTTGCAACTCTACTTTCTAGATATCAATTGTGTGGTTTGTAGCTTGAGATGGTTTATTTCTTTTTACAAGCACAATATGGTTTGGTTCTTATATCTTGAGGTTTGTTGCATTTCAGTACATGAGTTTTAACATATATGTCACATTAATCAAGATCATCTTAATACTTGCACAAATCACCTTTACTTTTCCTGCAAGAGTGATTTACTTTCCTGTAAGTGTGATTTAATTTTCCTGCAAGAGTGATTTACTTTTCTGCAAGTGTGATTTACTTCTCTGCAAGTGTGTCATTTACTTTCCTTCTAACGTGTGTTTTCATTCCTGCAAGTGTGGATATGATATAGTTTAATTCGATGACTTGTTAAAACATCTTGATATATTTCCTTGTGACATTCATTTAAAAGTGATACAACTCATTGGAAATTATAGCATCATACTTGCATATACAGTACACGACAGTTCGTAAGTTCAATACAATATCGGATTGATAATTAAATGTATAACTCCTCAGTTGCTCACTAATTTAATTAGGAAGTAATTGAAAAGTCTGTCACGTGTCTTCCATAGGCTATATCTCTGAAAATATAATGAAACAAAACTTGGAATTTTTACAAGATGTATTGTGATATGTCTCTCGAGTAACCTCCAAATTTCACTGTCTAAAGTGTCCTAGAAAAATTTATAGTGAAAAGGTCAAGATGACTCGCCCGAAGTAGCAAAACCCTTTGATAAAAGCTCTGATACCAAATGTTATGAACCAACACCTTGAGAATGAAAAAAAATCAATGTATAACAGTCCACTTCGAGGGGGATACCATCTTTTACAATATATTCAATGTACAAGATGAGATGAGATGATCCTAAGACTATGTTTCCTTGGTGTATATATATATGAGACAAATGGTACAATTATAATGAAAGAGTACAATGAATGGTTCTAGCCTACATACAAATATAACACTATAAATGTAATAATTCAATATCTAGGGCTTAATAAGGGGTTTTATACTTAACATGAGGCTTTGTCTAGGGCTTAACAATGTGTTGCTCATGTGTGTGTGTGTGTGTGTGAGTGTGTCGCTCATGTTCGTGTGAGTGCATTGCTTTTGTATGAGTGCATTTCTTATGCATGAATGCATTGTTTACATGTCATAATGTGTCACTTACATGCATGTGAGCAACAAACCCACACATAAGCAATGCTCATGTTTGTGAGTGCATCACTTATGTGTGTGAGTGTGTTAATTAGGTGTAAGTGAGTTGCTTATATATGTGTGTGAGTGCATTACTTACATGTTTGTGAGTGCATCACTTATGTGCATTAGTGCATTACTTACATGTTTGTGAGTGCATCACTTATGTGCATGAATGCATCACTTATATGCACGAGTGTATCACTTATGTTTGTGTGAGCAATAGACTCACATATAAAAAATGTAATCACACTTATCCACACACCCACATAAGCCATACATTCACACATCAATGACACTCTCAAATGTATGCAATGCACACACATAAACAACACACGTACACATATCACCAACGCATTCACATACATTAGTGACACCCTAACACATGAGCAATGCACTCATAGAACTAACGCACACACTCACATGAATGAATGGCTCGCCCACTTAACCCACACTACACCGACATAAGCAATTCACTCACACACCACTTAAGTAATGCACTTATACACAATGCCCACATAAGAGATGTACACACACATAACCCTCACACCCCCATAAGTGCGACACTCTCACATAAGTGTCATGATCATTGATAAGAGATGTATGACACCACTATCATTTATTCTCCAAACCCATCATAAGAGGTTAATGGCTATATTTATTACAAAGTATAGATAAAATGAAAAGACAAGAAGGTAAACTTATTAGAAAATAAACTTATTAGAAGATAGATAGAATGCCAAAAGTCAAGTGCACCAAGTTGGAAAAGAAACAATCAATATCTTTAGACCATAACTCACTCCTACATACAAACTTAAATTTGGGTACATGATAGTTTGTTAGAAAAATTGGAACGAAGAGAACAACGTCATATTAAAAAATATGCTAAAATGATACTAATTTATTACAAAGTAAATACAAAAGAGATACAACATTGTAATAAGCACATAACTGAAACACAAAAGAGATGTAAAGAAGATACACTTGGGACAAAAAAGGCAAGAAAAGATAGACACAAAATGCAAACAGAGAAAATCATCATAAAGTAGATGTAATTGAGATATAGAAGAAGTGTAAAATTTGAAAAAATATGCAGAAATAGACACAAAGGGATAAAAAAGAGAAAAAAAAAGATTATTATATCTTTCTTTTTCCAATTTAAATAAACTAAAATACAAAATAAAACACCAAAATAATGTAGTGTTATAGTATATAAATTATTTCAAGTGCTACATTAACTTTTTAAATTTTCATACAAAATTAATTAAACCAATTAAACCAAAGAAGAATCAATAACTTATTAAAACTAAATAACCCTTTTATTTCCCATTCAAAATATATTAAACTAAGAAGCTTGAAATGAACACCCAATAACTTACTAAACCTCTTTGTATACTTGAGATAGTAACTTCACCACTAGTATGTAAAAATATGTAAAGATAAACAACTTTTTAGACATAATTATTAAATCTTTTCATATAACTTACTAAACCTCTTTGTATACTTGAGATAGTAACTTCACCACTAGTATATAAAAAGATGTAAAGATAAACTACTTTTTAAACATAACTATTAAACCTTTCATATGTTTTAGGTAGTAACTTCATCAAAATCTATTAAAAAAAGGTAGTAACTTCATCAAAATCTATTAAAAAAAATGTAACAATTGAAGACAATGACTAAAGCAATGGAAAAGAAAATATAAAGGTACATTATCGATAAAACAATTTTTTAAACATATTTACTTATATCCTTTTTTTTTTTCAGAAGAAAAATAGCTCAAATTATATTAAAATAATTTTTTTACACAATAAATACAAAATAGATCGATTCTAAATACCAATCTTTGCTTGCCAAAATTTAAAGAAAGACAAGAAAAGAAAAATTAAAAGGCAATTAGAATCTCAGGGCTATATGGAAAGAAAAGATAAAAACTGCATCTGAATCTAAGTCAAAGAAGCTCGAAACAGAGATATAAGCAACAAGAACCAGAACAGTCAAATCCCGCAAAGGACCATTCCTCACTAAATCAATTTTTTTTTAAAGAAATAGGAGGCCCTTCCCTTTCGCCATCCCAAGTGAAAAAAAAATCTCCCTTTTGGGAATTCAAGAACTCTCTTTGATAATTTGTCAGCCTCTTCATTAGATTCTCTGAAAATGTACCGAAATAAGGCGTTTTGGAAATTACCTTCAACGGTTTGTATTCTTGGGAATTCAAGAGCTCTCTTTGATAATTTGTCAGCCTTTTCATTAGATTCTCTGAAAATGTGTTGAAATAAGGCGTTTTGGAAATTTCCTTCAACGATCTGTATTCTGCTTTTCCATCCTTCGATTTTGGTGGCCAGAAGATTGCCCTTTCGTTTTTCGTTGCATCCACTCGATAAAAACCTTGGAGTCCCCTGATGTTTGAAGAAAATGAATATCCAAATGATTTGCCAAAAAAAGAGTTGCCCACACACCAATTAAGTGAGCCTTCGTATTGGATCCTTCTCCGCAATTAAAGATCCATCTTCTATCCAGGTCAGATAGTCTTTTTATAGATCCCCCTGCACCTCAAGTTGCTCCCTCGTTTATGGACGCTCCATCGAAGAATGCCATCATGTATCCATCCAATCGGGCAAATGAACTTAACCTTAAGGATGGCTGTCTACGATCATATCTTTTGTATGATAGACTGTTTAAAGTTCTGTGAGTCACTACAATGGAGGACGGTTCAATCCCTTCAAACAAAGATTTGTTGCGCTCCAGCCACAGGTACCAACATATCAAAGCAAGAAGACTTTTAGGAGCGTCTTTGTTTTGCAACCAGGATTCCATAGCTATGGATAGAGTTTGGTCGTTCCACTTCAACTCAAGATTCAATGCTGAAAGGCAAGACGACCAGACCGCCCGAGAGAACTGACAGTGAATGAAAAGATGCTCGATGTCTTCATCATCTTTTCTACAGAGATAGAAGATTCCGGGACCCATCCAACCCTTTTTTTTCAAGTTTCCCAAGTTAAAATACAATGTTCTGCCGCTAGCCAGAAGAAGAGTGCTATTTTTAATTGCACATGCCACCGCCATAGCTTTATCTTCCACCCTGTTAGAACCGAGAAAGACTATATATTGAAAATAAGGCATTATAGCAGTTTCTAACCGATATCTTGCCAGACGAATCGCCTCCACTCCAGATAAGCCTGTTCGTTTCTTCTGCTTGAAGCTCAATCCCCGCTTCATTAAGGCCCAACGTAAAAGCATCCCATTCGTATGCCTGTGCTCCCCTTAATCCCATTTCATTGCTTCATTTCCATTTCTCTGTCCCGGATATCAAAATCGAGTCAGCTGATGCTTGCGCCAGGGAGGACACTCCCTTTTCTTTTAACATGTTTATAAGTCCCTCGGTGAGGAATGCGCTATCTCCCATATCCAATATCCTATCTCTGCCCACCCTCACTTGTATTCCCGAACCAGGCAGCCAACATAGCCAGTTATTAATGACTGGGAGTGCTCGCCTTATGCTTGTCCAAATTTTAGAAGCAGGAGGCTTTTGGTGAGAGCAGTGTCTAATCCAGTCTACAGTCGAGGAGTTATGTAAATACTTCTCTTTAATAACCTTTTGCCAGATGCTGGGTTGATTTAAAACCCTCTAAAGTGTAGCAGCATTCAGTGCCAAATTGAAAAGAGACAGATTACGAAACCCCCATCCTCCAAGCTTTTTCGGCCTGGATAGAACCTCCCATCTACAAAGATGGATTTGTTGATTTTCCAAAAGTCCTATCCACAAAAACTGAAATATTAATTTTCTGATTTTATTTAAAACTAGCATAGCCACAAATTAGTGGTTGGTAAACACCTAAAGGAGGTAGTGTGTCCATAACATGGCTGGTGAAGGCCAAAGGTTATCATAGTAAATTTTAAATATGATTAAATAAAAGTAAAAAAATAAACATGTAAACTGATGTCTTTATAATAGTGAGGAAGTTAGTAGTTGAAATCACAACCATTGATTTATTGGGACTACTAAGAATATTCCATCAATATTTAATCTTGTCCATACAAAACTGATTAAGCACTAAAAACCTATTAAATGTGCCTATGATCAATAAGTGTACGCCTTTCGTAATCACTCGAAGCAAGACTTCCAAAATCATCCAATAGACATTATATACTTCCAATATAATAATAATATCTAATTCCCCAATGATTGATAATACCCTTACCACCATCCACTTCCAATCCGAAGCACGATGTGAACCTGTTTTCAAAACATTATATCCTTACAATGTATCACTTAGCCTTAGTTATTAAGTTAGCCTTGGCTATTATGTTATTGCTTGTAATAATAAAAAAATAACAAGTACACATAAAGATACTTGATGTATATTGGTTACATTATTAACTACTCTAATTACTTAAGTATGGCGAATAACAAATGGTTCAACCTTATTATACTTTTAAAAAAGTTGGATCTTACACAGTGTTATTATTTATTTACATAATATATATATATATATTTTTTAATTTTTTAGAAATAAGTTATAATATTAAATCTTACAAAATGTTATTACTTATTTACCTAATTAATATAATAATTTTATTTTTAATGTTTTAGAAGTATGTTTTAATATTTATGGTTGTTCGTTTGATATTATTTCAAAATTTGGATGTACAATTGTATTATTGTGTATAGATAAAACTTTTTCACTTTAATCATTTACTCTTAGTATACAAGGAGGTAGACTTCTACTCATGTAAAATAATTTTGGGTTTTGGGTTATTAACTTATTTTTACTTAGAAAAAAATTGTTTACATAGAAAACAATCATACACTTTTTTTGATTATATATTTTCAAACTTAGATACAATACATTATATAGGTGGTGTGAGATCCAACTTATTCCAAACTTAAAGAGAGAGGTTGAGAGAATATCTCAACTATCTCTAATAAACTCAAACCATCTCTAAAGTAAGCATTAATTCTAACACCCTCCCTTAATGCTTACATCACGAAGAACAATACTGAAAATATATGATCCCTATCTGGTATGGTCTTCATCAATCTCTCTATCCTCTTTTGACATCTCATAGACTATGCTTTTTCACAACCATTCATTCGAGCTACCACTTGATTCATTGAAGATACATTTGCTTATGACCATCAATTTCGTATTTGTAATGTCTGACAATTCTACATGCTTCTATCTACCACAGTACATAACTCATTGTATTTGCCAAAAAAACAGTCTAAATACTAAATCATTCTATTGACATACTTCCATATGTCGAAATACATAGCTTGTTGTATTCACCAATTACATAGGAACACAGTCTAGATATTGAATGGATCAAGCAGTCAATCTTACAATGTGACCTATTTTACACAAGCTTACAAACACACAAGAATCACAAACTGTAGACATAACCAGTGGTTATTGTTCTTGGGGCATCGAAGTACATCAAGAACCACAAGCTTGTAACAAACTGTAGACATAACCAAACCAATGACCGTGTTCTTGTGGCACCAAAATACATCAAGAACCACAAGCTTACGTTGTGTTACCTTGTTCTATGAGCGGTTCTTCATCAAAAGCTCACACGAACACAAGCTCTTCAAAGCTTTCACACTCTGCACACCAAATAAAATAACTAACATCTTCCATTACAATCTGCAAGCGTCCCCATCTAACACTAACGACACTAGGGTCAAATCCATAATCAACTATGTATTTCTCTATGATTGAATGGTCTACCAGAACCAAAGACAAAGTTCATGTGGATTACATCTCTCTAATATTTTTAGCATAGCTTGAGTGTTCTTGCAATGATGATGGGAGTGATGGTGCCCAAGTCATCCTTTCTTTTGGCCAGTTGTGGTGGCGTAGATGGTGTAGACAAGATTGATAATGATCTCCCTTAAAAGATACACATCATTGTGTAAGAAGACATAGTAGATTTCAAAGAAATTGCTATGTATTGACCAACAACATATCATGATTTTCCTCATGCTCACGGATGCTCTCTGTTGCATGTGCTTTCTCAATTGATCCATGCACTCTAACACTGAACTACTATGGCAACGAACAATTGGATTGTTCACGATGAACCAACAAAAGAAAACAACAATTCTGTTGGGGCTTCACATTATTCCCATTTTGCAGTGGAGTCACACTGTAACACAATGATACTTCATTTGTTGTTCTTCACATAGGCAAGCTCCTTCATGGTTCACTCTTACACACTAGCAGTGCCTCTCTTCAGTAGCACACAAGCAATGATTTTATTTGGACAACAGAACATTGGACACACACACTTGAAGACTTACACAAGCACAAAGAAATTTTCACACTAAACAGTTATTCACACAACAATCTATTCTACTCCTACAGGAAATTGACACTCACATCTTTCTCATTTTCTTGGGCCCTCCTATGAGGGAGTTATGCCTAGAGCTACTAACTTTGATACCGATTTAGAAAAGAAATTTGCTCACACAAAAAACAACCACACACCTTTTTTTATTATATATTTTCAAACTCAAATACAATACAATATATAGGTGTCGTGAGATCCAACTTATTCCAAACTTAGAGAGAGAGGTTGAGAGAATATCTTAATATTTCTAACAAACCCAAACCAACTCTAAAGTAAGCATTAATTCTAACGTTTTTTAATGTCCAAGAAAAACGAACTTTAAACCGAATATAAATGGTTTTAAATCATACTTTTTTTTAAACGAAACATAAGTTTGTATTCATTAAAATATGCATGCGTTGAAGCTAGCAACGATTACATTCATAATACCAGATATTTTTCCAAAACTGAACATAGTTCTAATATAACTACCAAAAATTCTAAAGCCTTCTCTGTACATGCATTCCAAGTATCCCTGTAGGTGACTTGCTTGACAAATTTACCCAAAAAACTAACAACTCTAAAAAACATACAAAGCCTTTTAGGGAGGTACACTATCTTGAGCTTCCTGCCCCTCAACTAAACGAGGGGAGCCTATTTCTTCAACCTCCAAAGAATCATGATTTTGACCCACAGTTTCATCTTCCCTTAAATATGTTTGTAACAAATTCTTAGAACCATGATTGTTGGAGGCGAGAGAGAGGGAATCCAAACGCCGAGGGAGGACTAGAAAACATAGCCTGTTGCATTCAACTTCTAGAGAGTCTATCCATTTTTTTTCTGGAGAAGGAGGTTCATTATGTTGGTAGTATTTGTGATACTGGCCTGCTCCAACTTTGTGATTTTTGAGGAAATGTGCATGAGGGCACTGATGTTGGCCTGTGTAATTTCTTCACGTCTACGAAGAATTCGTTGAATCTCTTCCCAATCTAGGTTATCCATGTCCAATTCAAACGAGCCTTGCACAATGCAACTTAAAGAACCGATACCAAGCCAAACAGTTCCCAAACAACAATTACCAATTCCAATTTTACAAAAAACTAACAGAAACAGAGGAATGCTTTCCTATCTATCCCATTCCGGTTCATAAGAAACACTAAGAGAAATTGACGTTGGAAAAGAAACCAATAGACCAGGGGTTTCCTCACCTGAGCGAAAGAGATTACCGGCATTGAATTCACAGCACCACTCGAGACCACCACCCACAAGTGCCCTTGCGTAGCTCCACCTGAAGACACATTGATCCCACACTAGAGTCCTTCACACTTCCTCAAATCTTGACCAACCTCATTACCCAAATAACCCATTACCACTCCATGATTTCTAGACTAAATTTTCCACATCGAAAGCTCTGTCACTCCCCATTATCAACGATATTCTACATAATGACTAGTTTATTAATTTATTCATCTATTTACCTCTTCTCAACGGTTCGATCTTATCAAATTTCCTTTTAAAAGCTTTACATCAACACTCCTTTCTAACATCATTGGTTGCTTTTGTCCCTGACGATGGGTGGAGTGTCCACTCGAAACATTGGACGTTTCAAAACTCTTTGACACAGTTTATATCTAGAAATCTCAATGAGCGATATTCCACATATCAACAGAGTTTCATACATGTTGCATTGAATAGCCTCGATATGACCCATATGAAACAAATGTGTGAGATGTGAAGGCGACCTGCTATCCTTCCTTCGACGAATCCAACTATGAATTAACATTGAATGCAATTTAATGGCATACATGCAATTTCGTTAAGGTATGGGGCTAAAGTCGCGCATCCCATTTTTTTATCACCTTGGTCTAGTGGTTTGCCTCGCCATTGAGTTCTCTTTTTATGTGAAAAAACAAAATATGATCTAAATAGGGGAGAACTTTTTTTATCCTCGAGATGAGTGTGCTCAAGTTGTTTCCCACGACACTACTTAATTTATCATGGCTTTGATAACCAACATCAAATCCCCTAGAACAATTAAAGTTTTGAAACCTTCTTCCTTTGCGATGCATAAACCCCTAAACAACATATAGGCCTCGACAAAATTATTTAAAACGTAACGTTTCTAACCCCTAAGGCGTCATAGATAATCCTATTTCCTCCGTGATCATGGAAACCCTCCCCCCGCACCCACCACCTTTGAGTTTTAAATCATACTTACTAACCAATTATTATACTAAGTTGCAAACAAATTCAATTACAATATTTCTCGTTATTAATATAATTTTATTTTAAAAATTATTTAAACTTTGATCCATAATAAGGTTGTGATCTGAAATACTAAGTACAACTAAGAAAATGGTTTAAAACGACAGTAGCTCAAAAGAATGTGTTTGGTTGCTTTATTTACTAATTAATTACTGAGATGGATTTTATGAATGTAATAGCCGAGGAATTCATTGCCGTTATTCCCTTGGAATGCTGATAACAGCGCCCGGCCTTTCTTTCCTCTGTAAAAGGAAGGAGTTTTGAGCGAATCCACTTTGGAAAATAGTAGACATTCAAATACGAGCAGGTGTGTTCTTCATCTTTTTGTTAGCAAATTGTTCAATCTTCAATTTTTTTCAGACATCCCCACAAAACTTTAGCTCTTACCACAAGAGAAAGAACGAGCCTATTCTACAGTCCTCATTATCATATGATCTCTATGTAATTTTTTGCCGCAACCCAATGAAACAAACTGATTTTGTTAACCGAAGATATGAATTGTATCGTCCAAATGAAATTAAAAGCCCAAATCCATTGAGGCATTATGTCAAACACTTTGCATTCAATCTCTAACCCATGGATACTGCTGCAGGTTGTCCTTCTGAACTCCACTGCAGAGAATACCCTTTAGTGTCCAAATCAATGAAACTTTGTTTTCGCAGGTCTGAATCTATCCTATCTGACGCATTTCGTCAAACAGTTTGCGTGCAATTCATTTTCCCCATTTGGGTTCTTTTCGCAAATCTATAGTCATGCGAAGTAAACCCGTATCATGGTAATGTTAACTTAAAGGCATACATAAACATACATAAGATACACATGTCGCTCTCAGATACTTAAAATAGTGGAAAACAGTAAGTTATATGGAACGCTCATACGGAACGCTCACAGCATTTCACAAGGCATTTGAATCTGATCAATTATATTGGGTTCCTTCGGTCAGTAAACATGTCATTATGTTAGGACTTTTCCATATGAAATTAGACTTTTCGACCTGGATTAACTGGAGCAGCACAGAGCTACTAGATTAGTCTGTTGGAATTTTGTGGTATCTACTAGTGGTTGGGTTGATATTTCATTGAGCTATTTTGTGTATGACTAGATCATTTGTTAGTTAGGGTAATTCTCTTCAGAAAACGTGGTTATCTTCTTTAAGTCGTCTTGAAAAAAACTGGAGGTCAACTTCTTTGATATTCAAAAGATCTAATGAGCATCTCAACGTTTTAAGTTTTAACCTCCTTGGTCGTCCATGATGCTTCGGTTTACACAGTTGTTGGAGCTGTTTGGTTTGAATGTTAGCTATCAAATATCATGTATTCCCATGAGATATTTAATTGTATTCCCGAGATGTCAGAATGTTTTTTTTTTCAATTTTGAAAATCCAACATTGATTTGGGTAATGGGTTTTATTTGCTACATTTTTTAAGGTGGATTTGTTTTTCCACATCAGGTGAAAAATCCTCCAACATTGATTTGGAATGGGTTTTCTTTACTACAGTTTTGAAACTGCCTTTGTTTTTCCACATCAGGTGAAAAATCCAATATTCTGATGACACCAGGCAGAACGAAGCCGTATTTCTTCTAGAGTTATAGATGGGAAATCAGGGGCACACCTGGTCTGCTTGTCATGAATCCATCAAAATATTGTTTCAACGATTATGAGATAGAACTGACACTGCAGTACATGTGCTAGCTCATCGTTGTTGATATCTGTTCTATAGAAGCTAGAGAGCCATACAATCAGTACCTCTAGTGACCTATGAACCCCCCAGTAAAGTCTTCAGCTTACAAGCGTGCTAGAGAAAATGTCAAATCTTGGAATTAAATAATGCTCCTGTCTGTATCCAGCTTATCGTATAAAATGTCCAGCTTGTCAGCCAACCCAATTTTTTTTGAATTTTAGCTAATGTCCTATATTCATGTAAAATTTATTCAACTGCTTCCACAACGATACAAACAATTGAGGACTTTTTTTTTGCTAATAAAAATCCAAGCTTAGTTCCTGTATTAGATCTTTGGGGTAAGTTTTGTTGTTGGAATCATTCTTCTGTTGAATTAAATTAATAAAGTACCAAGGACAAGTGTTTCTCCAGAATCTCATCACTTAGGTGCCTAGGGGTGAGAAAGTGTCCAATGTGGTCCCTAGTGCATTAATTTCATGAGATATGAAATTAAATGAGACTTTATGAAAGTGAAATGAAATGGGTGAGTGAAAAGTCATTTCATTTCAACCATCCATCTAATCTATCCTCCACCGTTAGATTAGATGTCTCTTCACTTTCCCTCATGAGGTCGAATTAGGGAAAGGGTGCCCCCATTCATTTGGTATTCTTCTTCATGCGATTTGGAGAGAAAGAGCAAGAGAGAGTCGCGCTGAGAATGACCAGGGCGTGTTGCAGCAGAGTAACAACAAGTGTTGCAGCAGATTTACAGTAAGTGTTGCAGCAAAGTCACCATGAGTTTCAACATAGTAACAGTGAGTAACAGCAAGTGGAGTAACAACACATAATTCAAAGGAGAAAGTACAACGAGTACTGGGCTGTACTGTATGAATTCTGAGCAGGCCGTATAGCTGAAAGTTGACACAAAAATTGAGGAGGTTCACTGCATGTTTTTTGGGCGTGTTTGGCACAGAAATCGAGGAACCCAGCTGCCATTAATTTCTGGAAATCGGCAACTGCAGAGATGCACGATTTTTTAGACAACCTTACCACAATAAATGCAGTGACAGTCGTACATAGTACGGATTTCTTTGCATAGAAATCGAGGAGTTGTTTAGCACGCAATTTGAGGTTGTTTGTGGTCACAGAAATCGAGATAAGTCTGTGTATTAATTTCTGAAAAAGACTGCTGTAAGAAATTCTTTCTTAGAGCTCTACAAATAATAAAAAACCCCTCTCTCACTGGTTTTCCTCTTATGGGTTTTTCCAGGGTCGAAGTTAGACCAAAAATCTCTGTGTGTTCATTTCTGGGTTTATTTTTATTTCTAAGTTTATTGTTGTAGCAGACTTCATGTGTTTCAGTTCATGGCATTTAATTTTCTGCTTACTAATTTGCAGCCAGAATTTGTAATGTGGGTTGGGCATCAAACTATGTGTCTCATTGAGACTTGAAACCAGGTTGGGGTTTGAATTTTCTACATGGTATCAGAGCTTGAAGTGTGAAAGGAGCAGAAATAAATCGGCCATAGAGTGCAAGATTTTTCTGAGAAGAGGAGGTACTTCACCAGGCAGAAAATTGTGGGCTTGTGTTTCAGTTGAGAGGGTCAATGGCCACTGGTTTGAGGGTTGAGGACAGGTTGGATGGAGCTGTGAATTTCAGCTCATGGAAGGAGAGGATCGTGTTGCTTCTGTAGGAGTGTGAGTTGTGGGATATTGTGGAGAACTCACAAACGAATCTTGTGACGGTGCCTACGGATGCTACTCTTTTGGTAGCCTACACTAAAAAGAACATAAAGGCCAAAAGGATAAATCTTGATGCAATAAAGGACCATGTGATTCCACATGTGACTGGGAAGACCAATGCCTATGAGATGTGGGAATCCTTAACCAAACTTTACCAGAGTTCCAATGAAAATCGGAAAATGGTATTGAGGGAGAAATTGAAGAGCATTAAAATGACCAAGATTGAAAGTGTTTCCACCTATCTTACCAAGATCCTCAGACACAGGTGAGTCCTTCATAGAACATAGTGACACAGAGTTCTGGACCACCTGCTTCAGGGAGTACGGGTCCACAGGAAACAGGGTCACAGGTTACTGGTTCACAGGATAGAGTTTCTCAGTTTACAGGTTCACAAACGACCTCAGGATCATCTTCAGGTACACAGTCTTCAGGTGGTGAGATTGAGGAGTCGTCCCCTCCACATGGTGCTACTTTAGAGAAGAGGAAGCCCAAGTGGCTTCAAGACACTTTGAAGGAAGCACAAGGTTCTGTGGGGAATCTCAGGCAGGCTGTGAGGGAGAGTAAACCTCATGAGAGGTTTTGCAGCTATCTTGCGATGGTGAGCAACATCAGAGAGTCCGAGCCTTCTACTTTTGAGGAGGTAGCAGGTTAGCAAGTCTAGAAGGACGCCATGGTGGAAGAGTACAATTCCATCATGAAGAATGATGTTTGGGAGGTGGTTCCTAGACCTGAGAGGAAGTCAGTGGTGACTTCCAGGTGGCTCTACAAGATTAAGTATGTTGCTGATGGAAGCATTGAGAAGTACAAAGCTCGGTTTGTAGCTCAGGGGTTCTCATAGATAGAGGGAGTTGACTATGATGAGACCTTTGCACCGGTTGCTAGATGTACCTCGATCAGGGTAGTGATCTCTATTGCAGCAAAGATGGGTTGGAAGATCCATTAGATGGATGTGAAGACTGCATTTTTGAATGGTCTTATAGAGGAGGAGGTGTACATTGAGCAACCACTGGACTTTGAGGTGCATGGGAGAAATTCTCATGTATGTAGACTGAAGAAGGCGTTGTATAGGTTGAAGCAAGCTCCTCGAGCTTGGTATTCCAAGATAGACACATACTTGCAACAGATGGGTTTCGAGAAGAGTGAGTCGGATCCCAATTGTATTTCATTGTGGTTGGGGAGGATCCTCTCATTCTTGTGCTATATGTGGATGATCTCTTCATTACAGGGGCTGAGAGACTCATAGCTGGTTGTAAGGAGAGCCTTGCTTCAGAATTCGAGATGAAAGACATTGGTCTGATGCACTACTTCTTGGGATTGGAGGTTTGGCAGGAGCTTGGACATATCTTTATGGGACATGGCAGATATGTTGTTGACCTAAGTCACCTGACACGAAGACACGGGACACGAAGGACACGGGAATACGAGTATCTGATACGGACATGGCGACCCTCGAAATCAGGACACGGGGGACACGTTATAT
>SNQJ01S0014924.1:66417-78130 GCA_010110895.2 Picea sitchensis | reverse complement strand
GGCCTCAAACATCCCAAGTCCTAGAGAGATAATTGCTAGAAAGTAAGGAAACTTAGGCCCTAGCGATTTCTCTTTCCTTATACAATTTGAAACAAAATATGCAATAGGAAATGTAAGTAGGGTTACTAGAGTGCTACAATGGTAGGGCTCTAGTATCTACTTCTAGATAGGGTGCTCTTTGAGAAATTTAAACAAGTGGAAAATTATAGAGAAAAATATAATAACTTATGTCTTTCTCCTAGGGTTTCAAGCAAGCAATTTCATAATCTTTAACATGAAACAAGTAAAATTCACCATAATCATTCATTCACAATAAAAATATGCATATTTTTCTACTTACTTCACCAAGAATAATCAAAATAGCCAAGATACACCAAAATTGCCTCTCCAAAAAGTTGCACACCACTTAGTTTCAACCAATAACCCTTAAAGAGGGCCGAATTTTAGACCACACACTTGTGTGATGAGATATGATGATTAAAAATGATAGTTTTTTCTCTTATTTATACAATATCAATGACCTTTAATTACAATTAGGTCATAAAAAGACTGACATGGCCAAATTACATTTAAAATCTAGATTTTTTCAAAAATGTCATTAATTAAATCCTAATTTCATCTTCAAGGGTGACATCATGCCCTTCTAGGGTGACGTTAGGCCCCTAAGGTGGAACGTTAGGCCTCAAGTGCAAGATGGTTGGCCTCCAAAGTCCCTGAATGATGCCACATGTGCCAATCAACACACAGTTGCCCATCATAAGTGCAAACCCTAACTTTGGATGACGTCAAGGTCAAAATGATGATGTCATGTGCTCTCAAGGTTCAATGTCCAGGTGGAAAGGCAAAACCCCCCTGGGTATTGGTCTGTTGGAGTGTCCATGGTGCAATGTCCTTCTTTCTTCTTAGTGCAAGCCTCTGGTTTCTCTTTCCCCATGGTGGGGTCACAACATCCATCTGTTGGGCTTTCAACCCCATGGAGGTTCGACCTAATCATTCCCCCATATGTAACTGTCCACCGGGAAAATTCCTGCAGCAACAACAACTATGCCCTCCATGGGCTCATAAGTCACAGGGATCATAACAATGTCAATCACATCTAATAATCAAATTACCCAAACATGTGCATCAAAGCCCCTTCACCCAGACAAATGCTCAAAGACGTTATGCAGTTTAACAAGTTAGGTTTGGAGAAGGTCTCAAGATGTCCTATTGGGCTAATCCTCCTTAAGTTTGGGGTGTTTCCCAGGTGAGAACCAATCTAGGTCATGTGAGTGTGTTTGAAGTGGCGTAGGGGAAATGTTTGGACAGAGGGTGCAGTGATGACAGTGAAATGCAGGTCTTTCCTGTGGGTGCCTTTGTAGAGGGCGAGTTGCACCTTATCAAGGATTTCATTGTTTCCTAGCTCATTTAATGCCTTTTATTCTTAGTCTTATTACTTTTGGTATTTTTTCTTTTCAAGGGAAAAGCTTGGCGTGGTGACCAGAGGTGATAGCATTACCCACAAGTTTTTCACGGAAATGAGAATGTTGGCTCGTGATGAAACTCCCTTTCTCTTGTCTATGCCACCAAGAACCACTACCCTAGTTTAGTGACCAGATAGATGGTAGTGTCATACCGCTACATGCCCATGGACCTAATAGGTCGGCTCATGATGAGACCTCCCATCCACCAACTAGTACCTTGAGTTTTGATTTATTTTATGAGTCCCCTTTTCTTATTGAGAAGCCTTTTACCGCTTTCTCGAGAATCCCTGGGTGAAGCATCTCAAAGGTTTCATTTTGGATTTTAACTCTTGCCAGCCACTTTTACCCTCTGGGCCTTTAGCCCCTTCTTCCCACAAGAAAGGTACAACCCTTCTTAGTGTGGCAAACCCAATGCCCGAACAAAGGTAGGGGGGGAAATGAAGGAGCTGGAAAGTGGTAAGTATGGAGGGAATGGACGATGACCTTTCATAGACCCACCCAGTGGAAACCCATCCCAAAAGGGAGATCAAATTACTAGGGCATCATGTCACCCTCCCAGGTATGAGCAAGTTAAAGAGCATAATTTCCAAGCAAACGTTATGAAATGAAGGAGAATTCAATGCAAAATGTTCAAGTGCTTCATTAATCAGAGTGACACATACCATGATACCCAAACTCATTACCTCATGGAGCAAGACTTATTGCTACTTCAGGACTAGGCTGGTGGGATGTATATTGTTGTTGTTGATAGATGGGTTGCACTGAAGAAAAGATGGGCCCTCTGGGGCCATGCTCAAGTCATTCGACTCTCGACACTCCATGTCTAGGACCTATGGGCCTCGAGACATGATCTCCTTAGTTATCTCTAGGATAGGGGATAACAAGTACACACTCTTTTTCACCCTTGTACTAATTTCTTATTTAGAGAAAAAAAATATTAGAGAGGAGGAATAAGGGTTTGCAACAAAGAATCAGTCTTCTTGAGACCAAATTTCCATGCCCATCTGGGAGATTAGAATTCCTAGCACATACAACAGAAATCCTCAGTAGCCCAAGGGCAGAGGATTTAGAAATTAGTGAAGATACCACCCAATCAAAAGTGTATGTGACTGTTCTACCAGAGAAATCACCCAAACAAAATGGGACATGCCTGAGCTCCAAGAGGTAACCACCCAAACAAAATGGGACAGGCTTGAGCTCTAGGAGGCATCCACCCAAACAAAATGGGACATTCCTGAGCTCTAGGAAGCAACCACCCAAAAAGAATAGGACATGCTCGAGCTCCAAGAGGAAGTTGCCCAAACATAATGGAATAGGCCTGGGCTCCAGGAGGTAGCCACCCAAACAGAGTGGCACGTGCTTGAGCTACAAGAAGTAGTTGTCCAAACAGGCCCCAGAGTAACTAAAGATGTAGGTGTTCAAGCGGATATCAATGATATATGGGAGAATGCCAAAGAGGATAAATGGACAATAATGTTACATGCGTATGAATAAGGGATGATGCTAGTAGAGGAGCACCAACAAATTGTTAAAATCTTGAGGGAAAAATGGACAATACACTTACAAGACCATAGGGATAAATGGAAAAAGGAAATAAAGGAAGAAACAAAAAAAATCCTCAAGCTAAAAGAACAAGTGGACACCCTGAAAACAAAAAATATCAAGCTTTGCCTATTGATGGAGTCTGCACTCAGCTGCAATGCACCCTGCTATGTTTACAACATGTTTCTACAAGAAAGGTACCTTATTTTTCAAAGGAAGGAATTAATCACCAGTAAACCCAATGAAATCACCTCTCCAAATACTTTCTCGGAAGCCTACTATGAGTGCACCAATGAAGAGAAGAACTTTCTATGTGAGTTGTACCAACATAATATTTTGCTGCACCATGACACTCTGTGGAATCCCAATCATTTCGCTGGGGATGTTTAGCTGAGAGCCTTTGCCTCTTGTCTAAATAATCATGTCAACTGGGTGTTTGCTCATTGTGTGGATGAGAACAACTGTGGCTGCAACTTTTGGGTCAGGGGAGAACATTATCAACCCAGACAGGTTTTGATTCAACACTTTAATTGGGTTAACTCCCCTGTACATGCAAACTTCATGGCTAGCACCCATCAAGAAACCATCGTTCATTACAGGGTGCAGATATACGTGTTAGCCAAGGTAGTTGCATAAGGATGTGCTCAAATGTGGAAACAATCCATTAAGGATATGCAAGATAGGGATCCACTAATCTTGAAAACATGGAAGTAGCCCTAAAAAGGGTCAACAAGTACATCAAGTGCATGGAAGCCTGTGAGAATACGTGGATAGGCCATAATTTCATTACCCTATAATTTGGCTACCCACCTCAAAATATCAAAGGGAATACAAGATGGTTGCACACAAGGAAGTTTCCTAATGGGAGGAGGTTAGAACCAAGAGAATGTACTTTCATGCCGATGAGAAAGGGGGTACCAGCTACAATATCAACAATGTCCATGGGAAATGCTATGACTTCGATTGAGATTGATTATCTGGTTCCACAAGGACGTGGAACACTTTCAGCTGGGGGGAGATGAAGGACATCCAAAATGGCATCCTTTTTTCACCTCCCTAACCTTTTTTATCACCTTTTTCCCACTTTTACACCTTTCCATCACTTACCTTGTTCACCAACGTGCATTTTTGGACCAAGATATAACTATGCCATATCAAAAGATCATTCTTACATATTTAAGGCATAATCTACTTCTTTTTCATGCTAACTGGTGAAATGTACAAATAACACTTTGTACAGGCATGCAAGTACTCTAGAAGCATTGGGATCAGTTGTTGCAACACCCCTTGTACAAGTGCTACAACACCTTCTGTGTTGCCACAACACCGCCTGTGCACATGTTGCAAGACTTTGTGTTGCTGCAACACCCTTTGTGCTATTGCAACACCACTAGCGCACGATCAAGGCACAACCATAAAGTTGATGCTACAATAGTTGGATGGATTGAAAGCGATCAACCTTCATGAAAATAATTGCTAGGGGGATCGGTTGAGTAAGGACAAGGATAGACAAACGATTGGCATACCCGACAACATCAATAAATGGATTGGACCATTAACCAACAAAGAAGGAAAAAGACAAAGAACAACCAGACATAAATTAATTTCTTGTTTAGTCAGCCGAGTCAACCATAGATATTTGAGACTTATTGTTGTAACCAATCGAGGAACAACCAAGATTCTCAAAGTTGTCCCTCGATGTAACAAGCAAAATAAGGAATGTAATATATGTATAAATTGCCTTCCATTCGAGCATGAGGAGGAGAAACACAGAATAGAGAATATAAGTCATGTACTCTTTTTTTGCAATTTAATATAAAGTTCATGTTCTTGTTCGAAGTGTGGAATGCGTTAATTTGGGTTTTTAAGCATCCTACTGCACTCTTAGACCAATACCTCGTTTAACGAGGTAGGTCCCCCTCCTTAGCATAGTACTTTTTGTATCTTCTATACTTTGTAGAAGTAGTTGTAGCATCATTTATATCTTTTCATTTATTTCCAACAATTCCTTTATTAACATCTTGCTATAACTCTAGTGTTTTCCTTTACTGTAGCTCCAAATTGTTGTAACTCAGTATTAACCTTGCAGGCTACTATTTTCTCACTTATGAGTGAATAGTTGTAGCATGTTTCTCATCTTTCTAGTTATCTCCAACAATTCCTCTATTAACATATTGTCGATTGTTGTGGCACAGTATCGTTTTTCGATTGACGAGTGAATGGTTGTAGCATCTTTTCTATATTTTCGTTTATTTCCAACAATTCCTCTATTTAACTTTGCTATAATTCTAATATTTCCCTTGCTACGATTATGGTTGCTGCAACTCAGGTCGAGGTAACTCTTGTTGCCGCAACTCTACTTTCTAGATATCAATTGTGTGGTTTGTAGCTTGAGATGGTTTATTTCTTTTTACAAGCACAATGTGGTTTGGTTCTTATATCTTGAGGTTTGTTGCATTTCAGTACATGAGTTTTAACAGATATGTCACATTAATCAAGATCATCTTAATACTTGCACAAATCACCTTTACTTTTCCTGCAAGAGTGATTTACTTTCCTATAAGTGTGATTTAATTTTCCTGCAAGAGTGATTTACTTTTCTGCAAGTGTGATTTACTTCTCTGCAAGTGTGTCATTTACTTTCCTTCTAACATGTGTTTTCATTCCTGCAAGTGTGGATTTGATATAGTTTAATTCGATGACTTGTTAAAACATCTTGATATATTTCCTTGTGACATTCATTTAAAAGTGCTACAACTCATTGGAAATTATAGCATCATACTAGCATATACAGTGCATGATAGTTCATAAGTTCGATACAATCTCGGATTGATAATTAAATTTATAACTCCTCAGTTGCTCACTAATTTAATTAGGAAGTAATTGAAAAGTCTGTCACCTGTCTTCCATAGGCTATATCTCTTAAAGTATAATGAAACAAAACTTGGAATTTTTACAAGATGTACTGTGATATGTCTCTCGAGTTACCTCCAAATTTCACTGTCTAAAGTGTCCTAGAAAAAATTATAGTGAAAAGGTCAAGATGACTCGCCTGAAGTAGCAAAACCCTTTGATAAAAGCTCTGATACCAAATGTTATGAACCAACACCTTGAGAATGATAAAAAATCAATGTATAACAGTCCACTTCGAGGGGGATACCATCTTTTACAATATATTCAATGTACAAGATGAGATGAGATGATCCTAAGACTATGTTTCCTTGGTGTGTGTATATATATATATATATGAGACAAATGGTACAATTACAATGAAAGAGTACAATGAATGGTTCTAGACTACATACAAATATAACACTATAAATGTAATAATTCAATATCTAGGGCTTAATAAGGGGTTTTATACTTAACATGAGGCTTTGTCTAGGGCTTAACAATGTGTTGCTCATGTGTGTGTGTGAGTGTGTCACTCATGTGCGTGTGAGTGCATTGCTTTTGTATGAGTGCATTGCTTATGCATGAATGCATTGTTTACATGTCATAATGTGTCACTTACATGCATGTGAGCGACAAACCCACACATAAGTGATGCTCATGTTTGTGAGTGCATCACTTATGTGTGTGAGTGTGTTAATTAGATGTAAGTGAGTTGCTTATATATGTGTATGAGTGCATTACTTACATGTTTGTGAGTGCATCACTTATGTGCATTAGTGCATTACTTACGTGTTTGTGAGTGCATCACTTATGTGCATGAATGCATCACTTATATGCACAAGTGTATCACTTATGTTTGTGTGAGCAACAGACTCACATATAAAAAATGTAATCACACTTATCCACACACCCACATAAGCCATACATTCACACATCAATGACACTCTCAAATGTATGCAATGCACACACATAAACAACACACGTACACATATCATCGACGCATTCACATACATTAGTGACACCCTAACACATAAGCAATGCACTCATAGAACTAACCCACACACTCACATGAATTAATGACTCGCCCACTTAACCCACACTACACCGACATAAGCAATTCACTCACACACCACTTAAGTAATGCACTTATACACAATACCCACATAAGAGATGTACACACACATAACCCTCACACCCCCATAAGTGCGGCACTCACACATAAATGTCATGATCATTGAGAAGAGATGTATGACACCACTATCATTTATTCTCCAAGCCCATCATAAGAGGTTAATGGCTATATTTATTACAAAGTATAGATGAAATGAAAAGGCAAGAAGGTAAAGTTATTAGAAGATAGATAGAATGCCAAAAGTCAAGTGCACCAAGTTGGAAAAGAAACAATCAATATCTTTAGACCATAACTCACTCCTACATACAAACTTAGATTTGGGTACATGATAGTTTGTTGAAAAAATTGGAATGAAGAGAACGACGTCATATTAAAAAAGATGCTAAAATGATACTAATTTATTACAAAGTAAATACAAAAGAGATACAACATTGTAATAAGCACATAACTGAGACACAAAAGAGATGTAAAGAAGATACACTTGAGAAAAAAAGGCAAGAAAAAATAGACACAAAATGCAAACGAGAAAATCATCATAATGTAGATGTAATTGAGATATAAAAGAAGTGTAAAATTTGAAAAATTATGTAGAAATAAACACAAAGGGATAAAAAGAGACACAAAAAGATTATTATATGTTCCTTTTTCCAATTTAAATAAACTAAAATACAAAATAAAACACCAAAATAATGTTAGAAATAAACACAAAGGGATAAAAAGAGACACAAAAAGATTATTATATGTTCCTTTTTCCAATTTAAATAAACTAAAATACAAAATAAAACACCAAAATAATGTAGTGTTGTAGTATATAAATTATTTCAAGTGCTACATTAACTTTTTAAATTTTCATATAAAATTAATTAAATCAATTAAACCAAAAAAGAACCAATAACTTATTAAAACTAAATAACTTTTTTATTTTCCATTCAAAACATATTAAACTAAGAAGTTTGAAATGTACACCCAATAACTTACTAAATCTCTTTGTATACTTGAGATAATAACTTCACCACTAATATGTAAAAAGATGTAAAGATAAACAACTTTTTAAACATAATTATTAAACCTTTTCATATAACTTACTAAACCTCTTTGTATACTTGAGATAGTAACTTAACCTAAAAAAACGTAAAGATAAACGACTTTTTAAACATAATTATTAAATCTTTCATATGTTTGAGGTAGTAACATCATCAAAATCTATTAAAAAAATGTAACAATTGAAGACAATGACTAAAGCAATGGAAAAGGAAATACAAAGGTACATTATCGATAAAACATAGAATCCCCAACATAGAATCCCCTAGAACGATTAAAATTTTGGTTATCATGGCTTTGAAAACCAACATAGAATCCCCTAGAACGGTTAGGGTTTTGAAACCTTGTTCGATGCATAAACCCCTAAATAACAAATAGGGCTCGACAAAATGATTTAAAACTTTTCTAAGCCCAGGCGTCATAAATAATCTTATTTCCTCCGTGATCATGGAAACCCTCCCCGCACCTACCACCTTTGAGTTTTAAATCACACTTACTAACCCATTATTATACTAATTTGCAAACAAATTCAATTATAATATTTCTATTTATTAATATAATTTTGTTTTAAAAATGATTTAAACTTGGATCCATAATAAGGTTGTGATCTGAAATATTAAGTATAAGTAAGAAAATGGTTTCAAACGACAGTAGCTCAAAAGAAAGTGTTTGGTTGCTTTATTTACTAATTAATTACTGAGATGGATTTTATGAATGTAATAGCCGAGGAATTCATTGGCGTTATTCCCTTGGAATGCTGATAACAGCGCCCGGTCTTTCTTTCCTCTGTAAAAGGAAGGAGTTTTGAGCGAATCCACTTTGGAAAATAGTAGACATTCAAATACGAGCAGGTGTGTTCTTCTTTTTGTTTGCAAATTGTTCAATCTTCAATTTTTTTCAGACATTACCACAAAACTTTAGCTCTTACCACAAGAGGAAGAACGAGCCAATTCTACAGTCCTCACTATCATATGGTCTCTATGTAATTTTTTGCTGCAACCCAACGAAACAAACTGATTTTGTTAACCGAAGATATGAATTGTATCGTCCAAATGAAATTAAAAGCCCAAATCCATTGAGGCATTATGTCAAACACTTTGCATTCAATCTCTAACCCATGGATACTGCTGCAGGTAGTCCTTCTGAACTCCACTGCAGAGAATACCCTTTAGTGTCCAAATCAATGAAGCTTTGTTTTTGCAGGTCTGAATCTATCCTATCTGACGCATTTCGTCAAACAGTTTGCGTGCAATTCATTTCCCCCATTTGGGTTCTTTTCGCAAATCTATAGTCATGCGAAGTAAACCCGTATCATGGTAATGTTAACTCAAAGGCATACAGAAACATACATAAGATACACATGTCACTCTTAGAAATTTAAAATAGTGGAAAACAGTAAGTTATATGGAACGCTCATATGGAACGCTCACAGCATTTCACAAGGCATTTGAATCTGATCAATTATATTGGGTTCCTTCGGTCAGTAAACATGTCATTATGTTAGGACTTTTCCATATGAAATTAGACTTTTCGACCTGGATTAACTGGAGCAGCACAGAGCTACTAGATTAGTCTATTGGAATTCTGTGGTATCTACTAGTGGTTGGGTTGATATTTCATTGAGCTATTTTGTGTATGACTAGATCATTTATTAGTTAGGGCAATTCTCTTCAGAAAACGTGGTTATCTTCTTTAAGTCGTCTTGAAAAAAACTGGAGGTCACCTTCTTTGATATTCAAAAGATCTAATGAGCATCTCAACGTTTTAACCTCCTTGGTCGTCCATGATGCTTCGGTTTACACAGTTGTTGGAGCTGTTTGGTTTGAATGTTAGCTATCAAATATCATGTATTCCCATGAGATATTTAATTGTATTCCCAAGATGTCAGAATGTTTTTTTTTTCAATTTTGAAAATCCAACATTGATTTGGGTAATGGGTTTTATTTGCTACATTTTTGAAGGTGGATTTGTTTTTCCACATCAGGTGAAAATCCCTCCAACATTGATTTGGAATGGGTTTTCTTTACTACAGTTTTGAAACTGGCTTTGTTTTTCCACATCAGGTGAAAAATCCAATATTCTGATGACACCAGGCAGAACGAAGCCGTATTTCTTCTAGAGTTATAGATGGGAAATCAGGGGCACACCTGGTCTGCTTATCATGAATCCATCAAAATATTGTTTCAACGATTATGAGATAGAACTGACACTGCAGTACATGTGCTAGCTCATCGTTGTTGATATCTGTTCTATAGAAGCTAGAGAGCCATACAATCAGTACCTCTAGTGACCTATGAAACCCCCAGTAAAGTCTTCAGCTTACAAGCGTGCTAGAGAAAATGTCAAATCTTGGAATTAAATAATGCTCCTGTCTGTATCCAGCTTATTGTATAAAATGTCCAGCTTGTCAGCCAACCCATTTTTTTTTGAATTTTAGCTAATGTCCTATATTCATGTAAAATTTATTCAACTGCTTCCACAACGATACAAACAATCGAGGGCTTTTTTTTGCTAATAAAAATCCAAGCTTAGTTTCTGTATTAGATCTTTGGGGTAAGTTTTGTTGTTGGAATCATTCTTCTGTTGAATTAAATTAATAAAGTACCAAGGACAAGTGTTTCTCCAGAATCTCATCACTTAGGCGCCTAGGGGTGAGAAAGTGTCCAATGTGGTCCCTAGTGCATTAATTTCATGAGATATGAAATTAAATGAGAGTTTATGAAAGTGAAATGGGTGAGTGAAAAGTCATTTCATCTCAACCATCCATCTAATCTATCCTCCACCGTTAGATTACATGTCTCTTCACTTTCCCTCACGAGGTTGAATTAGGGAAAGGGTGCCCCCATTCATTTGGTATTCTTCTTCATGCGATTTGGAGAGAAAGAGCAAGAGAGAGTCGAGCTGAGAAAGAGCAGGGTGTGTTGCAGCAGAGTAACGACAAGTGTTGCAGCAGATTTACAGCAAGTGTTGCAGCAAAGTCACGATGAGTTTCAATAGAGTAACAGTGAGTAACAACAAGTGGAGTAACAACACATAATTCGAAGGAGAAAGTACAACGAGTACTGGGCCGTACTGTACGAATTCTAAGCAGGCCGTAGAGCTGAAAGTTGGCACAGAAATTGAGGAAGTTAGCTGCATGTTTTTTGGGCGTGTTTGGCACAGAAATCGAGGAACCCAGCTGCCATTAATTTCTGGAAATCAGCAACTGCAGACATGCACGATTTTTGAGACAACCTTACCACAATAAATGCAGTGACAGTCGTACATAGTACGGATTTCTTTGCATAGAAATCGAGGAGTTGTTTAGCATGCAATTTGAGGTTGTTTGTGGTCACAGAAATCGAGATAAGTCTGTGTATTAATTTCTGAAAAAGACTGCTGTAAGAAATTCTTTCTTCGAGCTCTGCAAATAATAAAAAACCCCTCTCTCATTGGTTTTCCCCTTGTGGGTTTTTCCAGGGTCGAAGTTAGACCAAAAATCTCTGTGTGTTAATTTTTGGGTTTATTTTTATTTCTAAGTTTATTGTTGTAGCAGACTTCATGTGTTTCAGTTCATGGCATTTAATTTTCTGCTTACTAATTTGCAGCCAGAATTTGTAATGTGGGTTGGGCATCAAACTATGTGTCTCATTGAGACTTG
>SNQJ01S0014924.1:47944-62840 GCA_010110895.2 Picea sitchensis | reverse complement strand
CATAGATATTAGAGTCAATGTAAGTGTCAATAGTCCTCCTCCATGTCATAATCAACATCACTACCACTGTCCTGTCCTCCATCCTCCTCCTCCTCTATGCCCAATCCAAGCTCTGCTGCTCCACCTGCTGGTGTGGTGGATGACTCATAAAGAGGCTCCTCATTGTCCTCATCAAAACTGACCGGCTCTAAGACTGGTTCCTTAAGATCCATGTTGGCTAATGCCAACTCAATATTGCCATCCAAACCCATATCATCAGGAAAGACATCCCACATCTTTGTCTTTCCCTTCAACCACTCCTGCCTTTTCCTGTAAATAAGACGAAGGTTGGTGTGCACATACACCATTGTCTTTGCCCTGGACTGCTCAATCCTGCTCTTTTTCACACTGTACAATTTTCCATATGTGCCCCAATTCCTCTCGCAACAAGAGAATGAAGTAACCTGAGAAAGGACCCTGAAGGCTAACTTCTGTAGAATAGGGCATGCTTCCCCATGAGTTGCCCACCATAAATATGCCTCTTTGATCCCCTGTCTTCAATCACATCATACCCTCCAAACCTCTTAGTGCCAGTGGAGAACTCAGCGAAGCCTGCCTCAATCTCATTAAGCAATGCTCTATCCTGGTATATCCTTCTAAATGCTACCTTTCTCCCCTACGAAATCTCTCCATCCATGTGAGGAGGGAATCTGGGTGAAGGGCCAACACCGACAGTGAGCCACTCTTGACTGTAGAACTTGGGGTGCAATGAATGAGCCAAGCAATGCAAAGGTGTACAATTCTTATCCCACCTAGAAAGAAGAATATCTTGTACAGTGGACCATAAGCTCTCTGCTGATGTCTCGTACTTAGGGGACTCATTCTCCATAACAATTGTCTTCATAGACTCAATCATGGAGTCCCTTCCCTCATAAACATCTCCTAAGATGGGCTTGTCTGTGTCTGCAAACCTCAAAAGAGAAATGATAGGGTCCATGATCTTAATGCTAAGATTGACCCTCTCCCACCAACCATCATCTAACACTGTGTTCTTTACCCTTTTTGAAGCAGCTTGATCTGTCTTTCTCCAAAAAGACCAAAGATCTGAAATAACCATGGCCCCAAGAGCGGCCTTGACCTCCCTCAACCTCTTAAGAATGATGAATGAGGAAGCAAACCGAGTATTTGCAATCTTCAACAATGATAGATGTGTGTACTGTTTATATATTGTAAGGGCAGTGGTATGGTTTTTTACAAAATTCTGGATATGGCGTGCATCATCAATAAGAGTGCCAATCCATGTCACATTTGAAGCAATGGATTTAAGTGCTAAATTCAAGGAATGAACAATGCATAGTGTCCAAAATATTTGTGGATATTTAGCTTCCACAATTATGCTAACAACTCTGCAAGCAGGTGCATTGTCTGTAATAATTTGCACACAAGAATCAACACCTACATCTTCAATAAATTTTATGAACAACTCACCCATATATGTTGCATCCTTGTACTGTCCAAGAGCATCCACCGCTTTCAAGAAGATCGGTCCATTCTGGGAAGACACCATGAATTGATGAGTGGATGGCGTGCTGCATCCGTCCATCCATCAGAAACAATACTGATACCTGATGAGGCCCATGTTGATTTAATGGGTTGTAGGATTTTTTCCACCTCCTTCTTTGCCTCACTCAACAATGTGGTTCTAAGCTTCTCTGAACCTGGAGGCACATACCCTGTTGGAGCTTGTTCAACTAGAGCTCTACACATCTCAACAAACATAGGAGACCGTGCAACATTAAATGAGATGAAGTTGAGATAGAAAAAAAATGCAATGGTAAGATCAACTTCATCTCTCTTCTCTTGCCGAAAAATCTTGTCCATTGGACCACGAGTTGAGGCTGCCCTCTTTTTTGGTGTTGGCATGTCAAACCTACTCCCAAATCTGCTAGATGGAGTCCTCAAGAAAGGAAGAGGATCCTCATTCTTTTGTTTGTTGCTAATTGCTGCCACATTCCCCAAACCAACTGTATCTTCTATCTCCATCAATGCTCGTTTTTCAACACTCACTGCTTTACATGCTCCAAGTCCACAAGCAAGGCCCAATAAATGGCCTTTAACCCGGTAGTAGGTGCTCTTGTACTCATTGTTGCAAAAATTACAAATCCAAATAACATTCCCTCCCCTAGAAGCCTTTGAGACTGATCCCCGCCCTTGTTTTTTAGTGACATACTTCCATAGGGGGTATTTCTTCTCACTAGCTTGTCGCCTTGCTATAGCAGGGTCATATGCAGCCCTTGAAATAGTAGCAACACTAGCAGTAGCATTGGCACTTGAAATAGATGGAGAGCTTCCAGCACCTGATGAAGACAAGTTTTGTCTTTGAGCATTGGCATTCCCCCCTCTCTTCTGACCTCTACCTGCCATGATTTCTTGCTCAATGTTGACTCAAGAGTTAAAAGTCAAAGACTCAAAACCAAATCTGAAATGTTTAATAAAGTAGGGCAGCGGCCAAGTTCCAACAAATAAAATGCCATTAGTTTGCAAATTGCAAGTTTTTTTTGTGACAAATAAAAGATCTTAGACAATACAATTTAATCAACCCCTTCCTCTAGAGTCTAAACTCAAAGACAATACAAAAAGTGGACTGGGGTCTACTTTCACAGCCCTATACTTCAGTAATGGTAACAAAATAGACCCCACTTTACCACCACCCATATAACCCAACTCAGCATACCATTGCTGAAGTATAGGGCTGTGAAAACAAACCCCAATTTACCTTAAACACAACATACAAAACATACCACACTTTACCTCTAAAACAGACCCCAAAATACGCTGTGAGCATAGGCAGTGGGCACCCATCCAAACTCGGCCAGAGGACTTACTTGTGATTCGTGAACTGGGCGATGGTTGCTTGCTAAGTTGCTGCCAGGTGGAGATATCCCAGTTGTTGAGTTGCTGCGATGGTTGCTTCAAGCTTGCTGCCAGGAGGTCCACAGAGATATCCCACGGTTGCACTTGCTAACTTGTTGTTCGTTGGGCGTAGGGCGATGGTTGCTTGTTGCCAAGAGGAGGTATCCATGGTGAAGACACGAAGACAGCTCAAACAATGAAATGGAACCATAAAAAGACAACGAAAACCCATTTATTACCTCCCGCGAGCTCCTTTACGAGGGACACGTGTCATAAAATCGTGACACGTATGGAAAATCGTGTCCGGTACAGTTTTAGGTCATGTCCCCACCTTATGACATGTGTGGTGATGGTGCCCGGTACGTACCGTATCGTGTCATCTCAAAGACACCGCGGATACGGACACCTGGCCTAAAATGGACGTGTCAGGTGACTTAGTTGTTGACATTCTAAGGAGATTCCAGATGGAGGATTGTAGGCCCATGTCCACTCCTATGATAACCAACTGGAAGAAGCTTCATTCTTTCGAGTCAGAGTTGGTTGATCCCACATTGTATCGTCAGTTGATTGGTTCACTGATGTATCTGGTCAACACCAGATCAGATCTTTGTTTTGCTGTCAACTCACTTAGTCAGTTCATGGTGGAGCCTTGGAGAGTACACTGGGTGGCAACAAAACATGTGCTCAAGTACCTTATGGGTACAGTGGATTATGGCCTAAACTATGAGAGAGGGGATGGAGTTAGATTGATTGGCTACACTGATTCAGATTAGGCAGGATGTGCTAGTGACAGGAGGAGTACCTCAGGTTGTTGCTTTGGATTGGGCTCAACAATGGTGTCTTGGTTCAATTGGAAACAAAAGTCGGTGGCTTTGAGTTCTGCAGAGGATGAGTACATGGTAGCCAGTCAGGCTAGTTGTGAGGCCATTTGGCTTCACAAGTTATTGGTTGGGATATTTGGTGTGCAGATGAGGCCCACGGTGATCTATTGTGACAATCAGAGTTGCATCAAACTCTTTGAGAATCCAGTTTTTCATGACAGGTCTAAACACATCGAGATTAGATATCACTTCATCCGGGATTATGTTCAAAGAGGAGCAATTGAGCTACAATATATCTCCACAGATGAGCAGGTGGCGGACATCCTCACAAAAGCTTTGGGGAGAGGGAAGTTTAAGCCTTTCAGAGATAAGCTTGGGGTGGTGAGGAACACTTTCCTCGGTAAGAGGGAGTGTTGAATTAAATTAATAAAGTACCAAGGACAAGTGTTTCTCATCACTTAGGCACCTAGGGGTGAGAAAGTGTCCTATGTGGTCCCTAGTGCATTAATTTCATGAGATATGAAATTAAATGAGACTTTATGAAAATGAAATGAAATGGGTGAGTGAAAAGTCATTTCATCTCAACCATCCATCTAATCTATCCTCCACCATTAGATTAGATGTCTCTTCACCTTCCCTCATGAAGTTGAATTAGGGAAAGGGCGACCCCATTCATTTGGTATTCTTCTTCATGCGATTTGGAGAGAAAGAGCAAGAGAGAGTCGAGCTGAGAAAGAGCAGGGCGGGTTGTAGCAGAGTAACGGCAAGTGTTGCAGCAGATTTACAGCAAGTGTTGCAGCAAAGTTACGGCGAGTTTCGGCAGAGTAACAGTGAGTAACAGCAAGTGGAGTAACAACACAGAATTCAAAGGAGAAAGTACAACGAGTACTGAGCCGTACTGTACGAATTCTGAGCAGGCCGTACAGCTGAAAGTTGGCACAGAAATCGAGGAGGTTAGCTGCACGTTTTTTAGGCGTGTTTGGCACAGAAATTGAAGAACCCAGCTGCCATTAATTTCTGGAAATCAGCAGCTGCAGACAGGCATGCTTTTTGAGACAGCCTTACCACATAAATGCAGTGACAGCCGTACACAGTACAGATTTCTTTGCACAGAAATCGAGGAGTTTAGCATGCATTTTGAGGCTGTTTGTGGGCACAGAAATCGAGATAAGTCTGTGTATTAATTTCTGAAGAAGACTGCTGTAAGAAATTCTTTCTCAGAGCTCTGCAAATAATAAAAAGCCCCTCTCTCACTGGTTTTCCCCTTGTGGGTTTTTCCAGGGTCGAAGTTAGACCAAAAATCTGTGTGTGTTAATTTCTGGGTTTATTTTTATTTCTGAGTTTATTGCTGTAGCAGACTTCATGTGTTTCAGTTCATGAGCTTTTAATTTTCTGCTTACTAATTTGCAGCCAGAATTTGTAATGTGGGTTGGGCATTAAACTATATGTCTCATCGAAACTTGAAACCGGGTTGGGGTTTGAATTTTCTACATCTTCTTAGACAAATTTTAAAAAATATTTCCTTCTTTGTTCCATGATATTATCCTAAGATGGGGTAGTGGAAAGCTAGATTGCGTCAAGCTGTTTGTGATAAACCTCCAGACTCCAGATTCACCTAGTATGCCTGTCACAATTCCATATTGATAAAAGTAGTAGATGAAATGGATGCTGCAAATAAAATCCTAACCAACTGGTCTTAATCTTCTTCTTCAAAAGTTATATTTTGGAGCTATCAGAGCCAGGCAATCAATTCCTCAAGCCACTTTTAAAGTACAAGTTAAAGCATCTAGCAAATAGACATTGTCACAACCGCCCAGATTGCACTTTGGAGATTAGGCACTCAACCACATATTGCTTATGAATTTTGGGTCAATTTCAACTTGCAAGAACCTTTTTCACTATTTCTTTCTATCAAATACAAATGCAACTATCATGCTCACTAAGATGCCCTTATTCTTATGCAGGCATAAGTTGCAGCCGTTGCTGATAAGTTTTCTGCAATTGCAAGATGCAGGTTCATGGAAACCTGCAAAAACGACTACAGATTTCATGCTGTAAAAGTTGACAGCACCATAGAATTGGTTTGTGCACCCCTCCCCGCCCCCAGGGAAAAAAGAAAAACCTATGATGCAAAGTTGTATTACAACTATTCTAGCTTTATTGCATTGAAAATTTGTGGGTCCCCTAGGTTATGCCGCGAGAATATGGTTGCGGATTAGCAGAACCAAAAACAAATCAACATGGGAAATGAACATTACAGTTCAAGAGGAAGCCAAAGGGATGTAATTGTAACTGCTATGTAATTTTATTACGTTAAATCAAATTTATTTTGTGGATTGAAAAAAAGGTAGGAAGTAGTGGTAAGGGAAGGAGTCAAATATAAGTATTGGTAAATGTTCATATTTGTGTATATTTTTCTTCAGAATGCAAAATCTAAGTAAATCCTAGATGCTTGTTGGGTTTTCTGCTGTTACAGCTCCATATTGTTAACAACTTGCCAGATTATTAAGAACTTCTTGCATAGCATAACATTGTTACTTTATTGCTGGGTGTTGTAGCCCGTAGGCTGTCGAAGAGGCTTGTTTTGTTTTTTCTACAGAGTAGGCTGTAAGGTGATATCAAGAGTTAACTGAAATGTGCAAAGTAAGCGAGAGAAATATCAGGAGAAGTAAATTGCTTATATTACATTCCTACCTTGATATGGAACTCAAGGGTATTTTATATACAAGTAAGTTGGTTATTTTGTGCTGTCCAATTTACATTTAAATAATACAAAATCTAAACTACCCTTTGGAAGGCTGACTTTGCATCTGCCCAAGGAAATAAAAGGCTAACCACTCATAACCCACATAATTACAAAATTCTACAATATTGATTAGTATATATATCATTTCCTGCTGAAATTATCCTCAATTTTTTGATGAAGATGTGGAAAGTGTTGTTCAAATGTACCCTGCGAAATCCATTTGACTTGAGAGAGGAGGGACCCTTGTTGGTCTAAAAATATAATGTGATTTGCTTATTCGGTTTTCTAACTTGAGTGTCAAATAGAACAATCTTGGAGTCTATTTCTTTGGAATGGCATCTTCCGGATGGAGCACATGTACCTGCTCCTCCAAGTATGAGGGTTCAAACATTTTGAGATTAACCACCTCATGGTGTTGGGATCCATAAGAGAGAAGGATCGAATGGAACTGCTAGCAAACTCTTGGAGTCTATTTCTTTGGAATGGCATCTTCCGGATGTAGCACATGTGACTGCTCCTCCAAGTATGAGGGTTCAAACATTTTGAGATTAACCACCTCATGGTGTTGAGATCCATAAGAGAGAGAAGGATCGAATGGAACTGCCAGCAAACCCTAAAACCTACAATAAATGGAGAAAATAACAGCACTGCCCTAGATAAACCTGCCAGTAACAGCCAAGATAACATCAACAGCAGTGCTAGAGCTGATCCATAGGAGCTCTAGAGAGAAATAAATCCATGCACAAGAGAGAGAAAATTGGCTAGGTAGAAGTGAACACCTAAGATATAGGTGCCTTTAGGCATAAAACACTTTATAAAAGAATGATGTGTGTAGGCTAAAAGAAGGATCAAGAAGATTACAAGATGATAAATTAGAAATGACTCTTGAGAAGAGGTAGGGCGCCCTCCCAAGATGGGTTATGGGCTCACATATAGGTCAATTACGTCAGCTTTAACCATAATGTAGTATTTATAATAAAAGATTACATTAATGGCTAACCAAATGCATTAATGACACACTATGAGTTGACTATAGCCAAATATGAGACTTACACCATTCGCAACATCCCCCAATAAGTTGTGTTAGCAATAGAAGTTACCCTTAGACTGCATTAAGGATAAGCCCATTACTCATTTGAGTTTAGAATAATTATGTTTAAGTTTAGAAGGTGGATCAACGAGAATGAGAAAGAAAGAGGGCAGCAAAGTGACTGCAGATCAGTTATGTACCATTGGGGATGGGGTCACATAAACACCTTGAAGTTAGAAGGAAATTGAAAAGCATATCAGAAAAATGGCTTATATGATGGCAGATGGACGAAAGGATAAATTGACATAAAGTAGATCATCCATTGAACAGAGATCCTCTCTGCAAAACGAATGGAAAAGATACTTGAATAAAGACAATGAGTTATAGGCAATCACAACAAACCCTTTACTACTCAAGAGTCTAAATCAAAGACAGCCATTGATCCTCAAAAGCTACAATTTATTCAAGCAAGATGGAAATGCAAATGAACAACAAAGAAAACACAATCTGATATAACAAATCTCAGGAATCTTCAGTGCCATGAATGTTTACATGATAAAAAACCCTCAGGCTCACAATCAGACCCATACAGATTTTTGCCTTCTAAAACTTTCTCTCAGTCCCTCGGACTGAACTTCAAGTCTCGAACCTGGGCATTTGGACATTTGAATGATCGGGACTCTTGCAAATAAAATTTGATTGCTGGCCTCAACAGATGGCGTTAGGGATTTGACATTTGATTGGCGCCTTTTTTATTGCTGCTGTGTGGATAATAGTCCCACATTGACCAGGAAAAAAGCATCCATTGGTGTTTAAACTTTATATACATGAACGCCTCCAACCTCCCTTGACACGTAGTGCACAGAAAATAGCCCTTGTGGGCTCCTCCCTTCGGTGGCTCGGTGCTGACTTGTGATGTGGTGTAGCTCTTGGGTGCTTGGCTTGTGGACTTGGGTGGGTTTGGGCCCAATATTTTTAAAATAAATTAAAACCCTGTTAAAGAATCCGAAAACATAATTTGCTTTAAAAGCCATTTTTTTATTTGCACAAAATTATAAAAATGGCACCAACAACTAGCTTCATGGGGAAATTTGGAATTTGTCCGCTTGCAAGAACAATTGAAACTACAGGCGCTATGAAATGAGCTAGTTCGCTGACGCTGCAAAGATATATATAGCAGCTATGAAAATGCCATATGCTATTTTGGCCAAAATTTTGATGATGCAAACATCAGTGCTAACATTGTCTCCTACTGGGGATGGCGTCCTCCCTGTGAGGTGACAAAATCGTAGACCATGTGCCTGATCCATTTACCCATTCCAATTATGAATCCTGCAACCTGCTCGTGCTTATTCCCAGACCTTCTGCTGAAAACCAAACTGCAAACACTGCTGCTGAAAACCAAAACTGAAACTAACTATCACTACAATCTAAAAGCACACTGAAACTGAAAAAATGCTTGATCTTCAAGCTTATTGGCACACAATCCTATCTACTGAACTATGCTTGATCTTCAAGCTTATTGGCACACAATCCTATCTACTGAACTAAACCATAAGTTTCTCGATCAAGTGAAATCAAAGACCCAATGCAACCATGCAAGCATCTTGTCCACTGGGTGCATTCCTTGCATGTATTTCAGGGGTGAAAAGAAAACCCCACTTAATAGTAACTCAAACAAAGGCTTGCAAACAAATTCTGCAAACTCGGGCCTGCTTACTGACTCCAGGCATGCTGCAAACGGATCCTTAAAGGAATGCAAACTGATCTCACTTCGTATCATCCCTCCCACTGGTCTCTTGCTTTCATGAAAATCCAACTGTTGGTTGTCATGGAAAGGCTGAAAATTCTTATGAAAATGCTGCAATGAAATCCATGCCGGCAAAAATGACATGGCTGGTTTTGAGTCTTGACACTAGCTCAAAATCATTTTCACTTTCAAACTGAGGATTGACCGATGGTTGCAAATCTTCACTGCTGAAATATTCCATATAACATGCTTCAGGATCATGAAAAACGAGAGAAGATTGTAGATTTATGATGTTGTCATTTTGTTCTAGTAAACAAATGTGATTTTGCATCAGCTTACACTCCTTTGCTTCATTGATGACCTTAAAATTTTCTTTCAACAATTTAAATGAGGAAAATCATAAAGGCAAAGAGTTACCTTCATCTAGCTCACAACTTTCCTCATGTTTAATAACATAACTGTCATATACGGGCTGAGTGCTTTCATCGAACTGCTGAAAATAATCATTTTCTAATGAAAAACATACAGTTGGTTGCTCTAGAAATTCAGCATCATAGTCATCACATATAGGTAGATCAAATCCCTCTGAAATATCATCAACAAGAAAGTTTGGGACAACAGCTTTCTCTTCAACAAGCTGATCTTTATCCTCTGCAAAAACATTATCATTGAAAACTTCAAAAAACTTCATAGCATAATCAACTCTCTGCTCATAATGCAAAGGATCAAAATTCAAATCAGCTCCTTCTTGTTTATGCTCACTCTCATGACATTCTTCAAGAAAACTTATGACATAATTGTTAAATTTTCTCTATGTTGGGCTCATGCATATGTAGTTTATTTCATTTAGCATGTACTTGAACCATAAACAAATGCAGCAACACCATACACAAGTGCTGCAATAACCAAGATCACAAGAAGAATAACCATGCACAAGAACACAAGAAGTATTCTGGGAAAACCCTTCTCAAACAAGGGGAAAACCCTTCTCAAACAAGGGGAAAACCCAACAATCCTTTGCTATATTCTCAAGAGAAGATCCCCCACACCATAGACCTAGCACACAAGAGGGTGCTTACCAAAACCTAGAAACTTGCGCCCTAGAAAGATGCGCACTTCAGCCGTACATGCACTTGCTGAAATTTCCAAATGACAAGTGAGAGTGTGTAATCCTCAATGGGGATTCACCTCTATTTATACAAGACTTGACACAACAAAAGGTGTGTCTATTGGCACAATAGGGCCGACCTCAATAACTCAATAATATAATTAATCATTACACAAATATTAATTGTCTTTCACATATGGTGGGGCCGACTTGTACCCTTTACATCACAAATTAGGGTTACAAGTAAATCTTACTCAGACAATATAACAAGGATCTCACACGTCCACTAGTGCTCAGCCACTAGGGACACGTCCACCTGTGCTCAGCCACAGGGACACCATACTCAATAGATCACTCAACTGAGTCCACAGGAGTACAAGGTAGGAGGCCATCTCAAGTCATCTCAATTCAGTCCAGAGGAGTAGACAAGAGACCACACGTCATAACAATTCAGTCCAAAGTCTGATGCACACCCATCACATGGGCACACATCGTCTCAACTTAGTCCAGAGGAGAACGACACACCAATCACATGGGCCCTCTCACAGATCGACTCAACTTAGTCCAGAGGAGAACGACCTGGAGAATGTCACACGATGCTGCAATCATCAACACTCCCTCTCAGCTAGGGAGTCATTTTCCACCAGGCCAAGTCTCTCACGGAAGTACTCGAACTTCGTCCTGGCAAGTGGTTTGGTGAAGACATTTGCAACCTGCTCATGTGTAGAAAGGTACTGCACGTGTACTGCTTTCCTGTGCACCATATCTCTGATATAATGGTATTTGATCTCAACGTGTTTCGTTTTATCGTGAAACATAGGATTCTCTGAGAGCTTCACACAACTCTGGTTATCGCAATGGATAACGGTGGAATCCATCTCATGACCAAATAAATCTGCAAGGAGCTTGCGAAGCCACACTGCTTCGCGGACTACCACCATAACACTATGTACTCTGCTTCTGCGGTACTCAAAGCCACAGAGCTTTGTTTCCTACTGCACCGGGAAACCATGGAAGATCCCAAGGTAAAACAACAACCGGATGTGCTCTTCCGGTCCACTGCGCTCCCTGCCCAGTTTGCATCGACATATCCCTGCAATCTCATGTCTACACTGGAGGCATATCTCAAGCCATATCCAACTGTGCCTCGTAGATATTTCAATACATGCTTTGCTGCTATCCAGTGAGTTTGTCTCGGCTGACTCATAAACTGACTGAGTACATTCACTGCATAGCATATATCAGGTCTGGTGTTAACTAGATACATCAATGATCCAATCAACTGTCGGTAAAGATGAGGATCAATCTCGCCTAAATCAGTAGAAGCCTCTTTCATTTTCTTCAGATCCATCACCATCGGTGTAGGCATGGACTTGTAGTCTGTCATACCGAATTTCTTCAATATCTCCACTGTATATTTTCCTTGACTCGGGAAAATCTCATTAGTCCTCTGCCATACCTCTAGTCCCAAGAAGTAGTGCATCATACCCAGATCCTTCATCTCGAATTCAGAAGTCAATGCACGCTTGCATTCAACAATAAGACTTTCTAAACTGGTGAGGAATAAATCATCAACATACAGGACCAAAATCAGGCACTCATCACCAACAATATGGTAGTATAGGTTTGGATCAACAACACTCTTGTTGAAGCCCAAACTCATCAGAAATCCATCCATCTTCTTGTACCAAGCACAAGGTGCCTGCTTTAGTCCATACAGGGTTTTCTTCAACCTGCATACATGAGACTTCTGCTCATGTATCACGAATCCATCTGGCTACTCGATGTAAACTTCTTCCTTAATCTCACCATTGAAAAAGGCTTGTCTTTACATCCATCAGATGTAGTCTCCAACCCATGGATGCTGCAAGATCAATAATTGTACAGATGAAGTGTATTTGGGCAACAAGAGCAAATGTCTCCTCATAATCTATTCCCTCCACCTGAGAGAATCTTCTAGCCACAAATCTCACTTTGTACTTCTCGACACTTCCATCAATTGCATGTTTGATCTTATAGATCCATGTGGAAGTCACTACAGACTTCCCTTCCGGTCTTGGAACAATATCCCACACATCATTCTTCATGATGGACTCATACTCTTCTGTCATGGCATCTTGCCATACCTGTTGACCTGCTGCTTCTCCATGACAAGAAGGTTCAGTATCAATGATGTGGCTCATAGCTGGAACATAGCTCGAAAATCTCTGTGGTCGCTTGCTCTCTCGGAATATATCATGAGGAGTTGCATGTCCCTCTGCCTTTAGCAGAGTTTGTCGAGCCCATGTAGGCCTCTCCCGGCCTGCTGCCATGTCTCTGAGAAACATCAGCTGGAGCTACAAGATCAACTGGATCAATAACTGTCTCCCTCTGAACTGCTAAAGGGGAGAAGCTATTGTCTCTTCCTTCTTCTCAAATAGTTTGACTCCCTCTGAGTCAAGTGACTCCCTTTGAAGTCGGAAGGATGAACATCTTCCTTTTCGTGTGTTGCTAACCTGGAGACATCCCATGTCTTCTTAGGTCCTCTACCGTCTCTACAGTATTATGTTGGCCTCCCGTACTAGGATAATAACCAAGATGACCTCCCGTAGGGATAACAATCAAAATGGCCTCCTCTACTAGGATAATAACCAACCAACACAAATGGGCTCCCGTACCAGGGATAATAGCCCTTCAATAATGAAATAAGAAATCTGCCCCCCCCCGTAGGGATAACAACCAACATGGCCTCCTGTACTAGGATAATAACCGAGATGGCCTCCCGAACGGATAACAACCAAAATGGCCTCCTGTACTAGAATAATAACCAAGATGGCCTCCCGAAGAGATAATGACCAACTAAAAAAAAGTTGGAGTCCCGCACCACAGATAATGGTCCAAGTCATGAGGGCTCCCACACTAGGGATAATACCCTTCATCATCAAAAGCGAACTACTACAGAGTAATGATGAAATCAATTAAGGAAAGTAGTACAAGACTTACCTTAGTCTGCAATCATGCTCAATCTTGCTTTCAATCCTCCTGAGAAAACTAAGATAGAGAAGAACTCCTCGTCGTTCTTGCTTGCATTCCTTGACTTCTTTTGAGGTGGCTAATGTTGCTTCCCTTGCACATCACTAGCTGCAAGCCTAGTCTCATAGTGACAAGGGCTTGAACCCTTTCACATCACTAGCTGCAAGTCTAGTCTCCTAGTGACTAGGGCTGCAAGTCTATCTCTTCACTAGAGCTTGAATATGGCCCACGCTCAAAAAGTCACCTCAAGGATCAATTTTGAAATCAGTACAATTTTCAACATACCTCTCACATCAACTATCTTCAAGCTTTCATCATTCTRGACRGTACTTYATGTTTGATGATTTGACAAGTGGATGRCACATTCATTTTTAATCTTCATCAATTTTCTGTCASTAAATCTTCATTGYTGCCTTAGATCTRGTSTTGTGTTTGCTTCAGAATAAGCCTCRATATGGGCCTGGAACAAACTTCAAGGATTTATAAAAGCTCAAAAATTTGTCTTTCAGCGTTTAGATATTCTGTCTTAATGTTTGCCTGAAATTTKCTTCAAAAGAGGGACCTCAACCCTGGTCTGGAACTTGCCAAGGTTACTTCTAGAAATCTGCCTCTTCTGACTGTCCAAAGAACCCCTTGAAGTTCTCTGAAATTCTTATTAGGATAAGTATTAGAACATCCCTCAATTGCAGCAAACAACCCTGGTAAAAATCGCCTTGATCTCTGCTACAGTACAGGCCTCAGATCAACCCTGAAACTCATTAAGTGTAACCCAGAAAATTGCCTCAGATCCTCAGAAAAATCGCCCTTGCAGCTTCAGATTGCTACCTCAAATGTCCTTATTCGCTGCCTCAAAAATTCACCTTAAAACAACACTCAACACAGGCCTGAAACTTGGCCTTCTCCTCAGATCTGCACACAAAAAAACTGCCGCCAAGATACCTCAGAGTCTGCCTCAGAACACCATAAGACTGCCTCATAGCCGGCCTCAAATTTCCCTAAAAATTTCGTCTGCAATTTGATTTAGGTCTGCGGTCATGACAACCCTCAACGACTGCCCCAAGAGCTCCCATAAAAGATACCTGTGGCTGCTTCAAACTAGCAGGTCGAGCCTCTCCTAGGTTGCGGTTGTTCTCTCCTTGCAGGCCGAGCCACCAAAGAGCAGGTGGCTGCCTTTCCGTGCTGCCCAGAACACTTTAAACAAGGCTCGGCCAGGTCTAAATGCCTGCGGCCAACCTTGAATTTCACCACAAAAATTTAAGAGAGAGGGTTCGACCCTTCCCTTACACTGGTGGGGTTCTTAGAAACTCAATCTCCCACAGCCTTCCTTCATGACTGTGCAAAGGTCATCTTCAAGTACACTGCTATGATACCATGCTAAATTTTCTCTATGTTGGGCTCATGCACATGTAGTTTATTTCATTTAGCATGTACTTGAACCATAAACAAATGCAACAACACCATACACAAGTGCTGCAATAACCAAGATCACAAGAAGAATAACCATGCACAAGAACACAAGAAGTATCCTGGGAAAACC
>SNQJ01S0014924.1:13143-47737 GCA_010110895.2 Picea sitchensis | reverse complement strand
TGATAAAAACTATAAAATCTCCTATTAAACATTGAGACAATCTCATTCTTTTGTCTCTTCATGGCACGGAATTCAGAAAGATATTGATCCCATGACTTCCTCTCACCCCAAAACTTCAGAAAAACATCACTCATTTCCTCCCATGAACTGATGGATTCAGGCTGCAAATGCCTAAACCATTCCTTGGCATTCCCCTGTAGTGACTGAGAAAAGGCTCTCATACAAACATCATCATGCTCAACTTCAAAAAGGTCAATGAAGTTCTCAAAATCTTGAAGGTGTTTTTCGGCTGTAAGGTTGTCAAGTTCTCCATCAAATATGGGAAGGTATTTGTAATGCTTCGTAGGAAAATCATGAAGGGCATGAGGCAATTGAAGTGGTCTGTATCTATCTTGAATCTTGGAGGGTTTAAGATTATGTACAGGAGGTCTAGTATCAACTTTGGTCTCATGAGGTTCACAAGACTGATTATTGATATCAAATGATTCAGATGAAGGATCTTGGTCAAGATCAGCTATGCAAGGAGAAAGTATATTTATAGTTTGCAGTGAAGGATATACAAGAGTGGATCTATGGTCTTCATTTGAATACAGTAAGCAATGGAAAATGATTTTATATGCTTGGGAAAGGACAAGAAGTAATTAACAACAAAAAATATTACATCTTGGATAAAACTCAAGCTTTAATACCTGGTTCTTTGTCTTTTCATATTCTTGTCAATAAGGCTTGTCCTCCAGTGGAACCTTTGAATTTGATTGAAGCAATGATCGGAGTCGCCAGGTGAATGATGCAGTCTGTTCTGTGTCACCAACCCTTGTTCACCATCAAAGACTGGATCTAAGCTTTGTCGTTTCTCCTAGGGAAAATATTCAACTTCGTCCCTGGCAACGACGCCAAAAATGTTAGCACTAGAAGTTACCCTTAGATTGCATTAAGGATAATCCCAATACCCATTTGAGTTTAGAATAATTATGTTTAAGTTTAGAAGGTGGATCAACGAGAATGAGAAAGAAAGAGGGCAACAAAGTGACTGCAGATCAGTTATGTACCATTGGGCATGTGGTCACATAAACACCCTGAAGTTAGAAGGCAATTGAAAAGCATATTAGAAAAATGGCTTATATGATGGTAGATGGAAGAAAGGATAAATGGACATAAAGTAGATCATCCATTGAACAAAGATCCTCTCTGCAAAACAAATGGAAAAGATACTTGAATAAAGACAATGAGTTACAGGCAATCACAACAAACCCTTTACTGCTCAAGAGTCTATAAATCAAAGACAACCATTGATCCTCAAAAGCTACAATTTATTCAAGCAAAATGGAAATGCAAATGAACAACAAAGAAAACACAATCTGATATAACAAATCTCAGGAATCTTCAATGCCATGAATGTTTACATGATAAAAAACCCTCAGGCTCACAATCGGACTCATACAGATTTTTGCCTCCTAAAACTTTCTCTCAGTCCCTCAGACTTAACTTCAAGTCTCGAACCTGGGCATTTGGACATTTGAATGATCGAGACTCTTGCAAATAAAATTTGATTGCTGGCCTCAACAGATGGAATTAGGGCTTTGACATTTGATTGGCGCCCTTTTTATTGCTGCCGTGTGGATAATAGTCCCACATCAACCAAGTAAAAAACATCCATTGGTGTTTATATACATGATGCGTCCATCCTCCCTTGACGCGTAGTGCACATAAAATAGCCATTATGGGCTCCTCCCTTCGGTGGCTTGGCGCTGACTTGTGATGTGGTGTAGCTCTCCGGTGCTTGGCTTGTGGACTTGGAGATTGGGTTTCGGGCCCAATATATTTTAAAATAAGAATTAAAACCCTGTTAAAGAATCCAAAAGCATAATTTGCTTTAAAAGCCAATTTTTTATTTGCACAAAATTATAAAAATGGCACCAACAACTAGCTTCATGGGGAAAATTTGGAATTTGTCCGCTTGCAAGAACAATTGAAACTACAGGCGCTATGAAATGAGCTAGTTCGCTGGCGCTGCAAAAGTTCCACAGCGTTGCGGAAATGCATGATGTTATTTTGGTCAAAATTTTGATGATGCAAACATTAGTGCTAACAAGTTGAACAAAGGACTGGGAGAAATGATGAAGAGTGGGTTTATGGATGCCCAACTAAATATAGGGTTGGTTGTAGTCGGAAATAGGAGTGGGTTTATGTGAATATCCAACTTGATAAAGACCCACTGTAATTGGATTAGAAATGGGAGTGGGTTTGTGAATACCCACCTCGATACAAGTGAGAGTGGGTTTATTAGCAACCAACTCAATACAAATGAGAGTGGGTTGATGAATACCCAACTTAATACAAGTTTGACCATGGCCAAAAATGAAGTTTACACTCTTGCATTCAACATCCCCCCTTAACCTTAAAAGGGGGCGTCAAGAGAAGACATTCCATCACAAGCTACACCTCTCCTTAATGCTTAATAGGAGCCAAATAGATAGTCCCAGTACCGTTTCTCAAGTTGGTGAAGATGTCCTATGGTAGAGGTAGAGAAGAAAGATCCAATGAGACATGCTGGTCGCTTGAAGGTACAAAGGTTGGCACAAGTTGTCCCTTAGATTGGAGTGGTTGAATATAGTACATCCAAAATGGACCAACATCATGATATGGAAACAACAGATCCATTGTAATATGTTGAGATTCATTCGTAGAATCATCTATGTAAATAGTAGTGGGATAGAGCCTATAGATTTGTGAGTAAAAAATTGCATCAAAGAAGGTGAAGAAGTACTTAGCTCCCCCACAAGAATAAGTGGTCATAGACCCGCAAATGTCATTATGGACCAACTCCAATCAGTGAAAAGCATCCCTTGTATCACAATGAAAAGAGGTATGCATAGTGAAAATACCAACTACTGGAACATAAAGAGCATCCCCAAATGTGGTGGGATCAATATCAAGTTTCAATACATCTTGAAATTGGTAAGGCCCAGTATGCAAAATGCATCGACAAATGTGCACCATAACAAGAGTCCTTCGGGTTCAACAACCGTATAGAGGAAGTATCCATAGAAGGTATATCAATAAGAGGAAGTACCTGAAATTGTGATAGAGAAATATCCATCGTAACATGTTGAGATTCCTTCGTAAAAGAATCCTCGGTAAGAAGTAGTGGAAATGATCCTAGTGAATCGTGAATAGAAACTCCACCAAATATAGCATTTGTGATGGAATGATCATATATACAATATACCGAAATATCAGCCCATGCACTTTATCCAAAAAACCTGAAATGCAAAAGTTATGAAGTCATACTTTGATCAAGGGTTTGGCACAATAGATCAAACCCATACGAAGAGTGCATGGCCTCATGTGAACTTTAAATTGTTTAAGCAGTGTCGTCGAAAAAGATCCTCGTCACAGCCTGGTACTTTTGCAATTTCTTCAATTTGCTGAAGACAAACCATGTGAGACATGTAGACATATCCCTCCTTATGATGAAAAATGCATATAGGTTTCTTTCTTATTTGATTGGCGCAAATATAAGTAGGCCCATTTACTAGGGCAAATATCCACTTTGAGTCCATTATGTTTAAAGATGATGCAAATAGGTATGCAAAGTGTTACCTTGATTAGATCCAAAGAAGAAAATAGTACCAACTTCTTCCAAAAAATCTGCAGTGTATGGAATTTGCACTAGGATGGTGCAAGCCTTAGCTGAAGAGCGTAGCCCGGAGAGAAAATTTTTGTTGAAAAAATGAACAAGAAGGATAGTGCTGGGTTTGAAAGAGGGTTTTTTAAACGAAGAGATGATCCGGAAACGTTAGTTTCACAACACTACAAGCCAAAAATATCTAGATTACCTACTAAAAAAATTAGATTTGGAAACCCTAGTTTCGTAACCTTTAGGGCAATGCCACTAGCCAAAGGTCTCTGGATCAACTGCTGAAAAAGTTAGGCCAAGAAATCATAGTCCACAGCCCTTAGGGCAATGCTACTGGCCAAAAATCCCCATATCAGCTGCTGGAAAAATCAAATCTGGAAACCCTAGTTTTGCAATGCTTAAGGCAGTGCCACTAGCCAAAAATCTCTGGATCAATGGTTGAAAAAGTTAGATTTGGAAACACTAGTTCCACAGCCCTTAGGGCATTGTTAGTAGACAAAAATCTCCATATCAGTGGCTGAAAAATCAGATCTGAAAACCCTAGTTCCATAGTCCTTCGGGCAATGCCACTAGCAAAAAAAATTCCAATTTGTTGCTGAAAATAAGAATAAAAAAAGATGGTTGAAAACTTGGTTGAAAACTTGGTTCCACAGGAACAAAAATTGGCGATGCCACCAATCCATAGCCATGGATTAGCGCAAGAAAAGGTGGCCAGAATAAATCAGCAGGTTAACCCTAACGCTGGGCACTCTAATTTATTGACAAGATCTCCAAAAATAGCGCCAAAAACTAGGCTTAAACAACCTTAAAAAAGGTGCCCAACTTGCCAACACAATCACCATGAAACAACCCCAATACTTTGTAAGGTAGGCACAATCTTCAACTGCAAATTCTGATCGCTTCAAAAGACGGCCAAGAAGAAATCCTAACCAGCAGTAAAAAAGTTAAGGGAGGTTCACATTGCTCTGATACCATGTTGAGATTGATAAGAGAGAGAGAAGGATAGAATGGAACCAACAAACCATAAAACCTGCAATAAAGGGAGAGAATAACAACGTTGCCCTAGAGAAACCTGCCAATAACAACCAAGATAACACCAAACAACAACGCTAGTGCTGATGCATAGGAGCATCAGAGAGAAATAAACCCATGCACAAGAGAGACAGAGAAATGCCCAAGCACAAGTGAACACCAAAGATGTAGGTGCCTCAGGCATAAAACATTTTGTAAAAGAACGATGTCCGTAAGTTAAAGAATGATCAATAAGATCACAAGATGGTGATTTACAAATCATCGTCGAGTATTTATACACAATTCAAGACTTGGGGTGCCCTCCAAAGAAGGGTTATGGGCCCGCATATAAGTTGAAGGTTGGCTTAACCATAACCTAGTATTATAATAAAATAATACATTAATGTCTAACCAAAGTCATTAATGACATAATATGAGTTGATTGTAGACAAATGTGAGGATCACATCTTCTCAACAAATTGATGCCAAGTTGTGCTAAAAGATCTAAATGAAAGGTGATGAGGTCCACATCATAGGGAATTGTGTATGGTCCATATCAAATGGGTTTGATCTTATGGTGTTTTCATTTCTTGAACTTTCACTTATCTAGATGAAGCCAAACTTTATCACCCACTCGGAAATTATCTGGAATTCAATGTTGACCTTGTACAGCTTTACATTTGGCTTGTGTTTTAAGGAGAATTTGCTTAACCTTTGTATGGATCTTTGCTAACTTCTACACCAAATGGGTGGCTTTGTCCAACAGTTTTTCTTGGTCAGATATGGATGGGTTAATGACAGGGATAGGGAGTTCATATGGTGCCATTGGTTGGAATTTACAACAACCCTTAGCAGGGAAAATGTCGAAAAGAAACATGTGGTGCCTCATTGTAGTTGTGTTGAATAACATGAAAATATTCATCCCATTGTTTGTTGTATTGATGATAAATTTGAAGAGCATGTTGAAACATCCAGTTAATGTCAATGACTTTTAGTTGACCATTTGTCCATGGGCAAAGAGAAGCAAAGAATCACATTTGAAATCCTAACAACTTCCATAGAGATCTCTAACAATGGTTCATAAACCTAGAATATGGTTGGAAGTGATTGTGGTGGGTACGCAATAATGTGTCTAGATGTGTTGGAAGAAGAGTTCAAAAACTCATTGTGCATCAATAATCTTATTGCATGAAGTGAAAATAGCTATTTTGGAGAAATGACAAACTAAGGAAAAAATGCAATCATGTTGTCTTTTGGTGGTAGACATGCCATTGATGAAGTCCATGGAAATAGAGTCTAATAGTTGAGGWGACACTAGTAATGGTTGGTGGTACAAATCAAGTTTCTRGTTGGTTGGTTGGCTGGCTTGGCTACATAAGGCACACCTTCGAATATAGTTGGAGACACGTTTTTGCATGAATGGCCAATAGAGATACCTTTGAAGGTATTGTAGTGTTTCGTGTGAGCCAAAATGATTGTCATAAGTGGATGAGTGGGCTTCATGTAGTAAAACATCCCGAGTTGAGCCATGTAGAACACATAACTAGTTGAGCTTGTTGAGCATTTTGTTTTTGAGAGTGTAGTTAAGAAAAGGTTCTTGGTTTACTACAATCAGGTGTTGTAAGGTCACTTCAATTAGACAAAATGGGGTTCAAATGGCTAGAGTTCCTTCCATTCTTCATACTTGATGCATCAAATATTCAAGACATTAACTAAGGTCACATTGGTGGGAGATTAAGGGAATCTACCACTTTATAGGTAGATCCCTTTTGGTACTTGATAATGAGATGGAATTGATGCAAGGATGCTTCCTGCTTCATGAGTCGATGTTCCTAGTGACTTGGTGGGTTGGTGTATGATTTTGGTGTCACTAGGATGGGATGTTGTACATGGTCCTCATGTGTTGGATGTGTGATGGGGAACAAACTTGATGATTGGATGGGTTAGCACTTCTTTATGCCCCCTTCTTGTATGATGTTGCTATGGTGGGATGATTCATGTTGCTCTTGTGGAATTTTCCTAGGTGATTTAATTTTATGATGTAACATTGCTAGACATCACCTAGAGAGAAATGTGTTTAATGATGTTAGTACCCTCATTGATGTCTAGTTCCCTCTCACAAGGAGCAACCTTCTCCATACATGGATCAGAATATCTCAGCTATACAACTCTGATACCATGCTGACTTTTTAGCACATGGTAGGTAGATCTACACTCAGAAAATTAAATCCTAAACCTAGGAATGTGAACACTGATTAACTCCTATCAAAACAACGAAAATTTAAATGTTAGATCTACATACACAATAACCTAGAAATTAGGACAGCAAGCTCAAATTGTAGGAACCAATCACATCAATATCTATTAATTGAAAGAAAAATTACAATGTAACTATGTCAAAACTTCTATGGCCTAACTAAATCAGTGAGGTGCCCCCTGTCTCTATTATAGAATAAGAGATGAAGAGGATACACAGATTCTGGATACATGCAATGGGGCGCCTCCCTTGGGGAGAGAAACCATAACACTAATGCATGTGCCTCCCTTGGAAAGAGTGTGCCCTCATGCATGGGTAAGATTGCCTAGAATAGAGCACCCACTCGAAGAACTCATTACATGCATGCATACATCTCCCTGCCAGGGATAACCCACATTTCAATGAAACACAGTGGCAATCTTCTTACCAATTGGAATCTCCAATTTAAAGATCAGCATTTGGTCTCTTACCAAAACTTAACATCATGCCAGCAATACTTATTGCTTTCACTTGGAGTAAATAAAAATAGGCAAGAAGAGAGCCAATATGATTCAGAATTAGGCTAATCCACAAGAAGAACATCATCTTTTAAGTTTTAGCCCAATTTATGTTATCTGTATCCCATGCAAGAGTTGGTGGGGAAGTTACGAGCTTAAGTCTGATTATTCCTCCTTCTGCACTCTAAGAATAGGATTTGGGCATGGGCTCTAATTATGATGAATGGTTTGCATTGTGCAACACTTATGTTGTGTGGGTTTTTATAGAGTGGGTTCATTTGTAACAGGGTATATTAACTCCATATCTTTATGACAGTGGGCCCTTCCTCCAGGGTCACAGTTACCCCATATTGTACCATTATCAATATTTGAATTTTGAACCTTTATAGTTCTTGAGCAATTTGGCCATTTGTCTTTTCTCAACGGACTTCTATGTATTGCATATTAATACAAAACCACAATGCTATCTCAATTACCTATTGAATGTATTTTCATATACATGTGTTGAAAATGGGGTGATACAGACATGTTTTAAGGAATCTCAAAATCTTGAATTTGAATGGTATGCCTGGAAGTAAGTGGAATCCTTTCTCATAATTTTTCAAGAATTCGTTATATTACTATCTTGGAAGGCTTTGTCTACCATGGGGTCACGTATCCAGAACTTGTGTGAAGAAATATGTCCATAGACAAACAATATTAGAGTAGACTATAATATATACAAGGCATTGTGATATATCTGAACTTCAAGGATTATAAATCAATTGGGACAGGCATTAAGCTAGAGTCAGACAATCCAGGCTTATGTTTTGGATGTTACCTGGAAAGCCCTTTAGTGGGAAAATATGATCAAAGTCCATAATTTCCATTGAAAATTCAATGATTTTAATTAAAAAAGATGTGCAGCCTAAAATTTCACATATATTTAATCCAATGAGAATTTCCATGGTCATCTCAAATGGAGCTGAAGATATATCACAGAAGGATCTATATTGGATTAAAAATGATACATATTATAAAGTAAGATGAAGGAACTTTTAAAACCCAAGGGTTTGCGCAATTGGTCTTGATGCCAGACGTGCGTACTCTCCCCTGAATTCAGGGAAGTCATGGGTTTGACTCTCATGCTTCTTGGGGATACGGTTTACCCCACTTACCATTCATGGATCATGGAGAAGTATTCGATGGGTTTTCCGTGAAGCTTTCTTTGGATAAAAAAAAGATGAAGGAACTTTTCAGTTAGAAGGAAAATCTAGTAGATGGATATAATGGCCCTTAAAGTTAGTGAGGGACCACATTTAAGTTCAGCTCATCTGATTGGGGCTGACTGTAGTGGAAATCTATAATTATTGATGATAATTGGTTTATGCACTTGTTCAGTTTTGATTTGTTTAGTAGTAATTTTGTGACTTCAACAAAATCCTTTGACATCCTTTTCGATGATATTCAAGTATCTTTACCACTAATTTTTCAATCCGTTTCCTGTTCGTAGGATCATGGATTATCACTTCTCTGTTGTCATAATTTGAAGGTATGAGAAATGCTTCCTCGGGAGTTAGAACTCATTCCCTGCTTTGTGTTTTGTCATGGTTTTCTTTCCATAGGCAATACTGATTTCCCTGTGCCCTATCAATAATGTTCTCTTTACCCCGTTTGGGTTTTTTCATTAGATGTCATAGATCGTATAGCTCATGGAAAAAGAAAATACATTATCAAAAATATAAAYTTTTATTTGGGTAGCTGTATGTCAAACTCCGTTTAACAGATGTATATACAGAAATCTCTATATCTCCATTATGACATAAGAGTGTGCCTTCTGCATTATGAGAAGATACAACATCAAGAATTTAACAAAATTTCAACGGAAAGTTTATTCCTATTGGTTACAACGAGAAACCATATCATTGTGTGCACAAACAAGACATTGTGGGTCATAGAGGAAATTAGGTAGCCTGCTCTGGATACACATCCTATGGTGGGCACTATATACAGACTTAACCATACTTTAGGACAGTTATGATAGGAATAGAGTAATCATTCCATATTAGGAGTAATTTATAGACCTTGCAGAAAGCTCTCGTGCCAGCACCGAAGGGGCAGTGCTACATAAAGGCTCCATGTACAACCGGAACTGCTGAAGTACCTGTTCAATCCCCATTTGGTAAAACACCATGCTTAATTATATAACTAACTTAGGCATTTAGAGATTTAAGATTAACATAAAATTAGAGTGTATAACTCTTGAGGTAAATTGTCCAAAAGACCTGAATTTTATGATCAAGCCATTCTAAATTAAGATGTATATACTCATTCAAGATCTTTTGCACCATATTAGTGTCAGGCTTGAGGTGGCTCAGAACCTCCATTACAAGAATTGGATATAATTAAATCCAAACTATCTTAAATGAATCTCTCAGCTCTCTTTCAGAACAAAAGAGGCATGCCTTCTTACAATTTATTCATGTCTAATAATCTGCAAGAAGTTAATAGGTGCTTATCATGGTATCACCCTCAAGTTTCAACCTTTGTTCACTACCTAATTTCTAACATTAATGGAACAACTAGTTCAAGAAAGTAAAACAGTTGTACCCAAACAATAATTTGATGTTCACATGGAGGGGGCTAAGCTACACATTTTTGTTTGAAGATGGTTCTATGGAGTAGAATATGGGAGCTTAAAGGAACAAAAAGAATCTGCTCCTCAAAGTTCTCAGCTTCTACTGTCTAGCAATGTTTTTTCTACCACATGTAGGGAAGGGGGTCAGCTCAAGCTCCAGCATCTTAAGAATTTTTATAGAGACAAAATTGCCTTAATGATTCATCCTTCACATCCCTCATCTCAGAAGATTTTTCCTGCCAAAATATCAATACTCCCAGCTGAGACTAGTCACTAAATAGCAATCCAAAGGATCGTAGTTTTGTTTTTCTCAGCCAAGTTATTCCCATGTTTTCTGAGAAGCCACAACTGAAGAAAAGGAAGTCCCTTCCATGGAACTATTTGGTTAGACATGTTCTTATTTATTTATTATTCTATGCAAACATGCACACCCATAAGTCATTAGTGTAACAATGCGTCACCATGAAATTGCTTTGAGGATCTTCTAATAATACTTGTGCACATTAACATATTAACTTTTTAAAATCCCTCTTTTCAGGAGATCTGGGTTCAAAACTTTGGAATAACTTGATTTCTGATCGGACGAGAGTACACAAAGGGGATATGGTGCTTAGCAAACCCTATGTTCTGAGGCTATTCTTTTCGCACAGATACATAACCGCAAATGTGGTGGACAGGAACAGAGGTCACATAGTTGCAACTGCTTCATCTATAGAGAGGGAGCTGAAAAAGCATTTTGAATGTAAAAGAACATGCAATGCCAAAGCTGCAGCAGTAGTTGGAGATGTTTTGGCAATGCGGATAAAAGTGGAGGGTCTTCCTGAAATTTACTCCAATGTTCAGAAGGAGCTCAACAAAGGCTTCAAAAACCGAACTAAAATCTGGGCATTAATCAATTCTTTGAGATCCCATGGAATTAAGATTATTGATGATGCTGGCCTTTAGTATCTTCTATTTGCTAATTTGTTACCCTTTGTATCTTTTTTCATCAATTAGTTTAGATTATCTGAAGGACAAATTTTGAGGGATGCCTCAGGAATGTTTGTTGCAGAAATGAATGTGGAAGCAAGACAAATATTTAGTCATTAATTATAGAGAATTCAGCTGAATGATCTCTCTGGAAAATATCAATTATTTAGGCCAGTGTTTCAAACAAATTTGCTTATTCATGAATTTCATTTTAAAAAATTTGTGAATGTAGTCAATTGGTGAAAATAGCACGTGGAGTTTCTATCATTACTGGAAAAGGGCATGTGGTCAATTGGCAAGTTGTTCAAACTGTCTTGCATATCCAAAATTCCGTACTTGCCCCAAACACGTGGTTACAGTAGCCAAAATGGTGCCAGCAAGCATTAGAATCAAAGAACTGGATCCTTCACGTACCAAGTCTATGATGCCACTACATCAAATGATGCCACTTGACATAAATATTAACGTTTAGCAAAAACTATCCCATGGTCGCACATTAAACCATTTTGAAGTCTTAGCAATATAAGTTGCTTTCAGGTAGTTTAAAGAAACATTGGAATTTCTTTCAGGAGAAACACATTTATAGAGCTCTAGGCACTTATATTTTGGTGAGTCTTATCTTGTTAATTTCAATGTGAACTCCTAATTACACCTAATTTATTCATACTATGCTGAAGTCCTTATTAGCTGGTTGAGAACTCTAGTAAAAATAGTATACAACATAACATTTCCTTCCAACTCAAGGATTATACAAACAACTAACTGCCTCTTATGTCAAGTGATTTTGTGGATTCTAGTCAATAAGCCTACCCTCATATCAAACCAATATTCAGGATTGATCTGGCCATTGAAAAGTGCTATGACCAATATGGACACTATCATTCCATTCTTGTTGATGTTTACAAGGGTCAACAAAAGAATCAATGGAACCAAATCTTGCCCAAATTATGAGATAGCCTCTTCATAAATGTGCCAGAGGGAGCTAGGTTTAGTGTGCTAGAGAGAGAGTGCAAAAGCCAAGTACAAGTGCACCCAAGGGAAAACACCAAAATTAAGTGCTCTTAGGCTTATAACACTTGGTATTTCAGTAAAAAAGATCACAAGATGAGATGATACAAACAAGAGCTTGAGTTGTGTATTTATACACAACTCAAGTGAGGCATCCCTTCAAGAGGGGGTTATGAGCCCACAAAAAAAGGAGACACACCCCAAGAGGGCTATTGAGCCTACATATCAAGTTGGACTAGGTCAACCTTGACGATAAATCTAGTGTACAATAAATGAAATAAAATATGTCCGTAGCCATAATTACAAGTATATAATGATACTTATGAATGGGTCGTGGTCACATGTAGAGATTAAACCAATAATTCCAACAACTCACATTGTGTTGAACAAAGGGGCCATGGAGAGAAGTCATTGCAACACAAGATTACAAAGTTTACTTTCCCCCACAAGATTACAAAATTTACTTTACCCTTTGACGTTGAGCAAAGTGCTAGATCACCCCCTCTGTGTTGATGTTTGAGGCAACGTCATGAGACTTTCTCCCCGAAGGGTCTTGTGTGGACTAGTAGGAGGGAATGTGGACTTCATACTGACGTGCCTCAGACGATCCGATGAAGGAACCAAGACATTGGTTTCACGAGGAAACTTCGATATGTCTTGGGGGACATTGGCTCCATGAGGAAACCTCGTTGTGTCCTAGAGAAGACATTGGTTCCATGAGGGAACCTTTATATGTCTTAGACATGTGTTCCACGAGATGTCTAGTCTGGACATAGTTCATGAGTGAAGCATGAGGTTGGACACTTTAGGATATTTGGGTGTCCAGTATACATTCATGTACCCAAGGAAAAAAGGACCAAGCTAGACCCTTCACGAAGAAAGGGTGCAATTGTGGGGTACATTGAGTCTTCGACGACATACCGGATCTACATCCTTGGTCAGAGAAAGATTGAGGTGACCATAGATGTTACCTTTGAGGAGGAGGTAGCCTTCAGGAGATCTAGAGGATCTCACATGGATATTGATAGTAAGAGACATGAAGAGATGCTGCCTTCTCCCCACACCCTCCAACAGTTCAGAGGGAGACAATTGAGCCTATTGATCCAATTGATCCCGTTGATCCTGTAGCTCCAGATGATGTTCCCAGAGATATTGCAGTAGGTCGGAAGAGACTTGCATGGGCTCGTTAGACTCTGCAAGAGGCATAAGGACATGCAACTCCTTGTGGTACCTTCCGAGAGAGGAAGCGACCTCAGAGATATTTGTACTATGCCACAGCGATGTGCCATATCATTGATTATGAGCCTTCCTGTTATGAGGAGGCATCTAGTCAGCTAGTATGGAGAGATGCCATGATGGAGGAGTATCAGTCCATCATGAAGAATGATGTGTGGGATATTGTTCCTAGACCTGAAGGGAAGTTTGTAGTGACTTCCAAGTGGATCTATAAGATCAAGCACACAGCTGATGGGAGCATCGAAAAGCACAAAGCGAGATTTGTTGCTAGAGGATTCTCTTAGGTGGAGGGAATAGATTATGAGGAGACATTTGCTCCTGTTGCTCGATACACTTTTATTGGGACAACTATTTCCCTTGCCACATCCATGGGTTGGAGACTACATTAGATGGATGTGAAGACATCCTTTCTCAATGGAGAGATTGAGGAAGAAATATACATCGATCAACCAGATGGTTTCGTGATACATGAGAAGGAGTCTCATGTGTGCAGGTTGAAGAAGGCCCTGTATGGACTCAAGCAGGCACCTCGAGCTTGGTATGTGAGGATTGATGGACACCTGATGAGTTTGGGCTTCAACAAAAGTGTTGTTGATCCCAACCTGTACTACAAGACTGTTAATGGTGAGTCCTTGATTTTGGTCCTCTACGTTGATGATTTATTCCTCACCAGTACAGAGAGCCTTATTGTTGAATGCAAGTATGTGTTGGCCTCTGTCTTTGAGATGAAGGACCTTGGTATGATGCACTACTTCTTGGGACTAGAGGTGTGGTAGAGAACTGATGAGATCTTCCTGAGTCAGGGGAAGTACACAGTTGAGATATTGAAGAAGTTTGGGATGCTGAACTGTAAGCCCATGGCTACACCAATGGTGACGAATCTGAAGAAACTAAGTGTGTCTTCTTTCGATTCCAACGAGATTGATCTGACCCTGTATAGACAACTGGTTGGATCATTGATGTATCTGGTTAACACCAGAACAAATATTTGTTATGCAGTGAGTGCATTTAGCCAGTTTATGAGTTAAAGCCGAGACAAACACACTGGATTGTTGCGAAGCATGTGTTGAGATACCTGTGAGGCACAGTTGGACATGGTCTGAGATATACTTCCAGTATTGATATGAGATTACAGGGATATACCGACTATGATTGGTCAAGGAGTGTAGTGGACAGGAAGAGCACCTTCGGGTGTTGCTTCACTTTGGGATCTGCCATGGTTTCCTGGTGTAGTAGGAAACAAACTTTTGTGGTTTTGAACACCGCAAATGAAGAGTACATGGCATTGAGTGTGGCAGTTCGCGAAGCAATGTGGCTTTGCTAGCTCCTTGCATATTTATTTGGACATGTGCTGGATTCCAACGTTATTCACTGTGATAACCAGAGTTGTGTGAAGCTCTTAGAGAATCTAGTGTTCCATGACAAATCAAAACACATTGAGATCAAGTACCATTAAATCCAAGACATAGTGCAGAGGAAGGCAGTACTAGTGCAGTACCTTCCTACAAATGACCAGGTTGTTGATGTTCTTACCAAACCCCTTACCAAGACGAAGTTCAAGTACTTCTGTGAAATACTTGGCGTGGTAGAGAATGCCTCCCTCGTTGAGAGGGAGTGTTGATGTTTACAGCTTCCTGAGACATTCTCCAAATCGTACNTGTGATTGAGTTGAGTTGATCTGTGAGGACACTTATCCGAGATGGATAAGTGGGTTTGGGCTTATAGCTTAGCGTCCCTTGTGGAGAGTACATGAGGACACGTCAAGGGAGTTGACCTTGATGTCACACACTATGGGGAGTTGACCTTAGCGTTTCTAGAGGAAGTAGCCTCTAGAAGTCCAGATCGTACTCCTTTGTGACTGAGTTGAGTTGATCTATGAGGACACTTATCCGAGAGGGATAAGTGGGTTTGCGCTTATAGCCCAACGTCCCTTGTGGAGAGCACATGAGGACACGTCCCTTGTGGAAACACACGAGGACACGTCAAGGGAGTTGACTTTGATGTCTCACACTATAGGGAGTTGACCCTAGTGTTTCTAGAGGGAGTAGCCTCTAGAATTCCACATGGGAGTGCCATGTGTGACAGACCTTTTGCTACTATGGTGGTTGTGTACCACTGACGGAGACTGTGTCTCTGGACAGTAGTTGTGTGCTACTGTAGTGGTTGTGTTCCATTGGTAGTGACTGTGTGTCACTGGACAATAGATGTGTGCTACTAGTAGTGGTTGTGTACCACTAGACAATAGTTGTGTACTACTATGGATCAACACAATCGTGTTCTATTGGATGGCATTGTAGTAGTTGTATGTTACTAGCTGATTGTCACAGAGACTACAAGATCACTTGGAGCAGTTGTGTGCTACTTGATCGCAGAGACTATGGAGGATGATTCGAGCTACCGATGGCATGGTAGTAATTGTGTGCTACTAGTTGATTACAGAGTAGTCAATGGACTACTAGATGAAGACATCATGGAAATATACCTTCTTAGCTAAGAGGGAGTGTTGATGTTTCAACATCGGGCAGATATTCTCCCAGGATTGGTCATGGTGGTTTGACCAGTGGTGAATGGCTCAAGCGTAGTCTTCAAAGAACAGAAGACTCAATGTGCTAGTGTTCCTCCAGTGTGTGGAAACATTGGGAAGACTTTCACCCACAGGGGTGTACCTGTAGTGAATGTTCCAAGTAAGCATCATGCATACCTTCTCCTAGATTGGGCTATAGACGAAGGGAGATAGGATACAGTTATCACAAAGGTGTACTTGTGGTAAATGGGCCCAGGCATAGTCCTTCCTTGATCATGACATGAATAATATGGACTCGAGGTGCTTGAGGTGCTTTCCACGTGTCAGTTACCATCAGGATGACATTCACTCACAGGGGTGTGCCTGTGGTGAACGACCCTGGTGTAGTCTTTGTCCTAGTCATGGTGATTTGACAAGGAATGATAAAGACTCAAGATGCTAGATGCTATCACATGCGGATCGAGAGTGAGCATGATCTCATAGAGAGTCAATTGGCTTAGAGGAAGAGCCACATAAGGAGTTTCCCCTCCGTTCAGGTGGGAGAGAGACATCTTCCAAGACTGACAGACAAGTGTCATGAGTCTAGGGTGAAGTTTGTATACTTCGGAGACAAGCTTTGGCATGATGAAGAATGTCTCCCTCGTTGAGAGGGAGTGTTGATGTTTGGACAACATCGAGAAGACATTATTCTCTCTATATATATGACATGATATTTATAATACAAGGTATACATATATATAATAAATAAGTAGTTATTTATTATCCAAGGGGACGCATCCTTTCATGGATGGTCACCATATGTTCCCTATATATGGAACACTCATCATTGTAATAATACATTGATCATATATCATCTCATACGAAAAATCAACAATCTGAACTCCACATCTCCCCTTTATAAAACCGTTGTTATCATCAACGATCAACATTGAGCTCCAGAGGGATTTAGGTGGGACACTCTGTAGTTTGGTGGGGACATCAAAATAATGAGTAATGACCTACAGTGGAGAACATTCCTCCTAATAGTGCTCAAATGGGACAATAATTAACTCATTTGCACCTGATTCACCCCGAAAATAGTGAACAATTTTAGTAAGAAGGGCTCGAGGTAGAGGAGATTCTTCCCAATAGCACCTGGATTGACCAACAAGAAACTTTGTTGCATCAACACAAGTGTAGATAACTCACTTAGGTATAGGCCATGACCTATTTGAAGAAAGAGTAACAAGTGTAGACAAATCATGCAAGGTGTCACCATTATCATTGAATAATGGAGTTGCATTGACAGGAGCACTTGTGACATGAGGACTGGATGAGCCGCTGACAAGAGTATCCTGGAAAAGTGAAGAGACATTGGCGATAGAAAAACTCGATGAGTCATCAATAGGCTCCACATCAACAATAGGAGCCTATCCAGATATTGTTGAAGTAGTACTTGAGAGTTGTAGAAGTAGAGAGAGGACCAACATCATATTGTGAAGGAGAAGGATCCATTAAAACATTGTGGGAATCATTTAAAATAATTGATGAGAAGAAGCATGATCCATGGAAGCATGGTGAAATCCATAAGAAGAATATTATTAAATAAGTAATGGGATAGATCCTAGTGGACCAATGAGTAGGAACCTTTTCAAAAGTAGCCTCTCTATATTCAACAACTTTGTGAGTGGTGGGGTCATAAAGGTACTAGACACTTATTGTTTGGGGAGTCTTATCTTGTTAATTTAAATGTGAACTAGTTAAGCCTAATCTATTCACACTATGTGAAAGTCCTTATTTGATGGCTAAAAACTTAAACAATAGTATACAAGGTAACAATTAATAAAATGTATTTGGCATGTCCTCCTAGAAGACTTGGCCTTCTAGGTTATGGAGTATACAAACAACTCACTGCCTCATGTCAAAGTGATTTTGAGGATTCTAGTCAATACGTAAATAAACTTTTTCTCCTATCAAACCAATATTTGGGATTGATCTAGCCATTGAAAAGTGTTATGACCAATATTGACATTATCATTTCATCCTAATGAGATTTGTAAGGCTCAAAAGAAGAATCGATGGAACCAAATCTCACCCAAATTCTGAGATAGCCTCCTCACAAGGATGCTAGAGAGAGAGTATAAAATCCAAGCACAAGTGTTGAAAATATATATATACAAGTGCACCAAAGAGAAAATTTCCAATCACAATAGAAAAATGCCAAAATTAAGTGCCCATTTGCTTATAACACTTGGTATTTCAGAGTAAGAAGATCACAAGACGAGATGATATAAATGAGAACTTTAGTTGTGAATTTATAAACAACTCAAGTGAGGTGTTCCTTCAAGAGGGGGTTATGGGCCCACAAAACAAGGACACATACCTTAATAGGGTTATTGAGCCTACATATTGTAACATTTTCAGTTTTAATCCCCGCAAATTATAATGTAATTGTATAAATGTGAATTAGGCTGGTGAGCCGGTATGTTTGGGGCAAAGAGCCATATTGATTAATATGGTCGAGGGACAAACTATGTATTATGTATATTGAAATGATTAATAAAAGTAAGTAATCGTTGGTTGCGATATGAGGGGGATGAAAACGATGGGGGGACTATGATTCCGCAAGAGAGAGGGGTCCAAGGGGGGGAATATTCGTGGGTATTAATCCAAACCCGCATTCCTGAAATTATTATCTGTGTATAACCTTTATTTTGTTTTTGAGTGTTCCCAAAGCCAATCATTTATTTTATGTAAGAAGGTGGGTGTGAGGAGTCACATCCCATAGTTATTGGGGAGCATGGGGTTGAAGTACAATCAACATTGGGCAGAGTGAGCAATCCACTGACTTGAGGAAAATGAAATTCGTATGGCCAGAGAAGATAGTTTTTGCATGGAGATTTTGGGCAACAAGAGAGGATTTGAGTGTTGGGAAGAGCACCAGCCATGCTATGCTTGAAGGCAACCATTTTTGGGCTGTGTTTTATGATGGAAATGTGGCATATGTGCCTGTAAAACTTGTTGTAATTCTGTAGTGCGTTCTTTCTATTGAGGAAATGGCTCAAGAGTATTGTGAAGGCTATTGTGAGCACTCCTGAAGCAACTGAGAGTTGCTGAAGTCCCCAATTAAGAAATTCCTAGCTAACTGAGTGCACTAGAATCCCTGATAAATTAATGGTACAACCCAAGGGACTATGAGGAGTGAAGGTGGTACATTCCTTGGGTTGTGCAAGTTGTGGGGAAGAGAGAGTTGGTGCATTAGAACTGTTGTAGGGGTAGAACCTGGGTTTTGGGTTGTGCAGGTTGTGGGGAAGAGAGAGTTGGTGGATTAGAACTATTGTAGGGGTAGAACCTGGGTTTTGGGTTGTTGAGTGTGGAAAGTGGATAGCCAGAGTGCTAGATCTCCTTTTGGACTCATAGCATCAACTCAGGGGTGGCCTGTTGTTGACAAAAAATGAACAACAACGCTTATGGATGAGAGGTTCATCCTTTGTACGTAGCCAGTTGGTTAATTATTAACAGATAAGTGTTCTATTGCTTTTAATACGATTATTCCATTGTGTAAATATTTATATGAATGTTGTGTGTTTTCTATGTGCTTACTGGATGCATTCATGTTTTTAAATATATGTTGTTAGATGCATGGACAAATCAACATGTTGTATTGCAGTAATTTTATGGGCCTGCTGCCCCTTGGTTTTTCTTTTGTGTATGGGACCTTTTTGGATTTATATTTAGTAGGATAAGTCATTTTCCACAGTGACAAGACTCAACTTGGAGGATGGGTATGTTACAGATTGGTATAAGAGCCATAGGTTTAACACTGAACTTGCATGGGCTAGACTTAGCACACAGAGGTTGAAATTGCAGAGTTAAAGCTCAGAGAATGTTTGCAATGTGGTTGTCATATTTTTCCAAGAAAAAGTGTGAGGAAATTACCTGTAATTTTGTTGAATTTGAGTTCAGGGATTAAATGTCCCCAATTTTAATCTCTAAATGCGCACGTTTGGTCTAGTTCTGGATAGTACAAAGCAACTTGGGGTGAAATTGGGAAAAAACTCCAATTTCTACAGCGAAATGCGTTGAGGATTCGACATAAGAAGTCAAAGTTTGGGTGCATAGGTCGAGTCGATACACATCGAGCCTAAATTGTCCATTAGCAAGATTAATTTCGAGTTCCATGGTGACACTGGCAAAATTTAGAAAATGGAAAAAATTGAAATTTCGGAAAATTTGGATAATTTTTCATACCATGGCATGGAGGCCATGTGGCAGTGACGTGGCAGAGGTGACGTGGACTGCCACGGTGGCAGGGTCTGTAGTGCACATGGCATACCCAACAGGTAACATGGGAGCCACATGAGCACGATGGTATAGCCAATTCCACAAACCAGTGTCGCATGGGTAGCAAGGCGGTTTTGCTCGAGACCTACGATGCAACACCATTCAATTAATGCCACGTAGCAAGGGTTTTGGAGTGTTGCACCCCTGGGGGTGTGTTAACCCTTACGTACGTTTGGGATGCGACATGACCTCTCCACCATAGATCTCACCTAATCTTCGTTGTTCGATATGGGAAACTTGTAAGTTGGTGTGTCGCATTGCGGAGGGGTGTTAACCCTCGCACATGTTGGTGATGTGATGTGGCCTCTCCACCATTGATCTCGCCTAATCTCCATCGTTGGATCATGGAGGAATGCAAGTTCGCACACAAAGGTAAAGGTGTGGGATGGGACCCACCCATCCCTGCCACCAATGAAGGGGCGCCACATGGAGTTTGTCAGTCAAGGTGGGACCCTTGTCCCATCTAGGGTCAAAGGAGTGCCAGTTGGGCAGATAGGGCCCATAAAATATTAATATTTTATTAAATTCTAAGGCTAGTGTAAAGGGAAAAAGAGATAAGGGAAGGAATATTATGAAGGTTGACGGGGCAGGGTCGGGTGGGCCAAAAGGGTGACATGGAATCACCTCAAGGTGCCATGTGGACCCAGAATGCCACATCAACAACCACGTCATCAAAGATGCCACATAACTGGAGCAGATTAATTCATATTGAGATGAAACTTTTTAGATTTGTCTGTAGTGAGGAGATCTACAAAAATACAAGAGAGGGCCATTGACCAATTATGCTATGATTTTCCAGAAAAATGCAAATTACCTTTTTTTGAAGATCAGGGTCGAGCTCAATGGAAGGAGCCCAACTTGTATAGAGTTTCAGAAAAGAAGACATGAAAATACTGTGTGAAGGGATTGGTCAGATTCTAAGGAGTTTGGAGTGAAGGTGCCAAATAGGGCAAAATTCACTATTCTAGGCCACTTTTTGGGGATTTTTGGGATTTTTAGAGGAGGAAAAGAGTCCCTAGATGACAAATCTAGAAAAATTATTTACTCAACATTTTGTATATTCATCAAGCCAGACAAATTTGGCTTAGTGATGTTTTTCCAAAAGTGCACAGTTTGGGAGATAACCAATTTGGCTAAAAATTCCGAGTTTGGAAAAAGGGGTGAAGAGGGGAACAAATGTCATTTCCATATTTCTGTAGTTTGTTATTGGAGCCTCAGATTGATAATAAAAGTTGTTTTTATTTTCCCCGAAAAAAATGTAATTTTATTTCAGCAGTGGTGAATAAAATTACATTTTGTAGATGCATATTGAAATACATCAAAAAACAAGGAGAAAGACCGCAATCTTGTTTCGGAGTATAAATTGTCTTTCTGCCCGACTATTGTACCTATGTCATGATAGTGTATAACTACAATCATTTAGATCTTTTACATAAATTAACATAGCATTATAACATTGATAGATAACTTGAGCTATTAAAGTATCAAAATCTATAATAAAAAGTGCAAGTGTTGTTGAATTTCACTATTATGCTCAATCGGCCATGTCTTTGTGAAAAGGTCTATGATAGTATTCAAAATGACTGCCATCCTTGTATTCATTTATGATCCATTTCCCATAATCCATACGCAAGCCAACTTTAGACCCTTGATCCGCTTCCTCATTCTGCTCCCTGTAAACATGTCGGCAAGAAAAATTGTCAAAATTTTATTTCAAGAGAAAAATATCCTCCAGCAATGGAACCAATCTCAATTTTTGACACCGATGTGTCCCCATAGTCCAGTTTATAGCAAGCATGGAGTTTCCAAAGGCATTTAATTCCTTGTATCCTTTTTATATTGAAAACAAAATAAGCAACTTGAGAGACATTAATTCAACGTAGTTGTTTGATCCTTCTCCCAATCCCATTTTCATTTTGCAGTAATGTGTATCACTTAAATGCATCAAAGCTCCCCCTCCACAAATGACATTTTCCCCTTGAGAGGATCCATCGGAAAACCCCTAGGGCTTGGATTTGTTGATTTTCTCTTCCTGGAACCTGTGAACCCCTTCCAACCCTTTTTTCTGAGGGAAGAAAGAAAGTATAGAAATTCCTTGAGTTGTAATTACCTTTGGTGTTGATGGCTTATCCTGAAAAATCGCTTGGTTTCAGGCAAGCCATATTCCCCAAACAAGAATTAGAGGTAAGGATTTACATACTTGCATAGACTGATTGGCCTTCCATATCTTCCAAGCCTCTTCCATACTATGCTCGATCCATCTACAGTCCCAACCCAATAGCTTGGAGCATTCTTTCCAGACCATCTGGGAAAAAGGACAATTCATAAATAAATGAGAAATTGTTTCTTCGTCAGACTTGCATAAGGAGCACCAACCAGGACCCAGTTTGTTCCCTTTCTGCATGTTGTCCCAAGTTGGTACCTTCTTCTCCAGTATGCACCACATGAAGATGCGCGATTTGGATGGGAACTTCAACGTCCATAAACCCTTCCACCATCATTTTTTCTCACGTTGGTGAATATCAATGTTAAGTTGAATGTATCCTGCCTTTGGAGTGTAGGTGCATATTCGAGAGTGATTCCAAATTAATTCATCTTCCATGTCCTGAAGTCTAATGTGGGAGAATCTCAATGCACTGACATAGTCCTCCCATATCTGAGTGGCATCTCCCTCCGGCTCCAACTGCTTCGTAGAGATCCATCCTTGGTGCCATAAGGTAGTATGGATAGGGTCTGCCACCTGATTTAAAGTCACATGACCTTGGACTCGTAGATGATCTATAGTGCCTATAGGCAGGATATGTTTTCCATTACTTCTAGGCCATGAATCAACCCCAATTTTTACTCGTTGTCCACTCTCAATCCTCCATGTTAGACTGCTACCAATGATGGGAAATGATTTTAACACCGTCTTCCAGAAAATAGATTTGTTGGGCTGGTCTTTATTAGGAATTCGAATCTAGTCTTCAATGGACTTAGGTGCAATATATTCATGTTCGACCACATTTGACCATAGGCTCTTCCTTTTCATCAATCTCCACACACATTTTGAAGCTAGGGTCGAGGATGAGAGAAAAATGTTCTTGAGGCCCCACCCCCCAAGGACTTTTGGGGTGGCAATGTGATCCCATCTTACCCACAGGAAAACAAATTGGTCTAAGTGGCCACCCCAAAGGAATTTGAAACATAACCGCCTAGTTGTTTCCAGAGTCCCTTTTGGAATCCATGCAAGGGACATCCAATAGAAAAATATGGCTTCCAATACACTTTTAATCTTTTTTTCCAAATTCCGAATAATCCAAGACCAATCTACTTTTCTGTAGTAGTTTGGTTTTAGAATGGAGCCTATATGCTTCAATCCAAGGTCAAATTCTCTAACTTCAAAAGGGAACAAAACTTGGTAATACCAGACCTCTTCTTCTGTAAGAAAATGATGGGATAGGGTGGATTTTCTTACATTTATTTGCATACCTGTCGCACAATTGAAAATCCCCAGAATATTGGATAAACTTTATGTGTCTCTATGTGAACCATCATAGAAAATCAATATATCGTCCACAAAGAGGAGGTGAGTGATTTTCAGATTGGGAGATATCATAATACCATTGAATTTTCCCGATATTTTTTCCTCCCCTATCGCCCGACTGAGTCCTTCCGCCACCAATAGAAATAAGAGTGGGGACAACGAGCATCCTTGTTTGGGTCCTCTTTCTACATGGAATAAAGGCCATGCTAAACCATTGATCAAAAATTCAAAGGAGATTATGGTGATGCAACTCATTACCCAGTTTATAAAAGGCACCTCAAACCCTAGATGGGTCAAAAGGAGTCTAATGTAGAGCCAACTCACCCAATCGTAAGCTTTTGAGAGGTCAAATTTAAGCATCGTTCCCTTCAGCTTCATGGTCTTGATGTTGTGTAGGCCCTCTTGGGATACACCAATAGCCTCATGAATCTGTCTCCATTCTAAGAAGCCAAATTGGTCACTAGATATCGACTTGGAAAGGATGGCCTCGACTCACCTAGCAATCACTTTTGCCACGATCTTGTATATGCAATTGCATAATGAAATATGCTTGAATTATTCTAGAGAGTGACGATTGTCCATCTTTGGAATTAGAGCTATGAAGGTTGAGTTGAAACAAGCGAGCATCCTTCCTGAAACTATGGTCTCCTCGATCACTCTCAGAAGATCCAGCCCCAATAAATCATAGAAGCCTAGAAAAAATTCCACCGGCCAACCATATGTTCCTGGGATCTTATCCTTCTGAAATTTGTGGAGGACTTCTTTAAGTTCTTCGTCTGATACTTCCTCCATCAAGAATCTATTTTCTTCTTCATTCAAAAAACTTGGAAAATTTAGAGAAACTCTAATGACTTGTGTGATAGAGGCCCCTTCTTCTTCCTTAAAAAGTGATTGAAAGTGACTTTTCCCAAGATTTTCCATTCCTTCAAAGGTATAGACAATATTTCCATTTTGATCGTCCAGACTCCATATGGTATTTCCAGAACGACAACCTTTTGCATAGGCCTGAAAGATTTTTGTGTTCTCATCCCTACATTCAAGCCAAATAGCCCAACTCTTCAACCTCTAGGTTGCTTCCTTCTCATAAGTAATTTCCTCCTCTTGCTCTCCATTTTAAAGAGAGATTATTTGGTTTCCTGAGAGATATAGCCTCCACCTTCCGACTCATAAATGACCATAATATTTTCTTCTACTTCTTTTAATTTTTTTTCATCTTTGAGTTGCTTTTGATAAACCCAGGCTACACTTTCTTTACCTTCTTTAGATTTGTAGCAAATTGAGATGCAATCGACTCAAGAAGTGACTGATTGTAGGGATCCCAGTTATCCTATACCAAAGAGATGAAGCCCTCCTCTTTCATCCAAGACAAATTAAACTTAAAGGGGTTGGTTGGCTTTTGGTCCCTTCCCAACATGTCTAGAAAGATTGGGAAATGATCAGAATCCCCTCCACTTCCTACCCATCGTCTAATCTCGATCGACCTATCTAGTATCTTCTCTGCAACCATAAATCTGCCTAATCTCTTTGCAACCTGGTATTCTCCTGCCCACTTGTTTGTCCATGAAGGTTTGAGCTTGACAAGATCCACATCTAGAAGGCCTCTCTCTTCCAATTTGTGAAGAAAATACCTAGATAAGGAGTCGAGCCTCGCCCTCAACCCCCATACCTCAGCCACACCAAGGGAGAAATTCAAGTCCCCCCCAATGATCACAAAATCAGAGGTCATATATGATTTTCTAAACAGGGCATCCCAAAAGGGGACTCTATCCAAATAGGGCCAATAAATGTTTAAAATCTGGAACTCCATCCCACGGTCCACGGATTGAACCTAAAGACCCAAACCCAAATCAAAGCCCCAGAAATTTGAAACCTTATTAGATTTGGAGTTCCAACCTACTTATAGACCCCTAGAGCACCCCCAACATCAATAGCTACGAAACACCATTCCTGGAAAAGAGAGTCCAAGAGATTATTCACAGTGTCTCCATCCCCCGAGGTTTCTTGAAGAAGAATCAAATCAGGATGAGTGGATTCCACCACTCTTTTGAAGGCATATTTTTTAGATAGGCTTGTCAAACCCCTACAGTTGAAGGAGAGAAATTTCATTAAGGAACCCCCTTCAGGGATTTCACTGCTCTAAGCTCCCTTTCAATGGATTTTTGTTTGCCTGCCGCTAGATCAACCCGAGATTTGTCTTGTGATTTAGTGAGAAAATACCTCCTTCCTCTACCCCTTCCCCCTTGGGACCAGACCGAGATGGTACCAAGTCCCTCCACTACTGGGAGGGTGTTGAGCTTCTAAAGGGTCGGCCTGGGCCTAATATTATACCGTGAAACAATGCCCTTTGAATCCATGGAGGAGTTTGTTTCAACAATGACTAAAGGCAAGGTTTCTCTCACCCCTGCATGAAAATTAGGACATGAAACTAGATTCAGATGAGGAAAATAAATAGAAGATGACCCCATCGAGGAGAGGGAGAGGTTTTTGAGAGCCCCCACCCATTCATTACCCATCAAAGTAATTGAATTAACCACGAAGTTTAAATAAGGGATAGTAAGGCATGGCTTACCAATCGGGGAGGCCTACCCTCTAAGGTGTGAATATGACACAAGAGTTGTTGGGGCCGCATCCAACCCCTGATGAATCTTCACAATTTCTTGATCCTCCATCATTGGCAGGGCACAATTTTACTGCTCAATCTTCTCCTAATTTTTCATCAATGCCTCTTGATGCATTTTCCCCGCTCATTCCACCACAAATCTATCCTTTGACGATTGTGCCCAAGCCAAATCCCGGTGCGTTCTGCTTTCTAGTAGGATTTCCAATGCGAGGACCAAATTTCACTTTCAAGGGAATGTGGCATTGATCAACTAGATTCTCATGCTAGTGGCAGTGCCTGCACCGAAAGGGAATCCCTTTATAATCTATCTTTTGAACAAAAACCCCATGACCCCGAGTGATCTCCATTTCTTCCGCCAACCCTTCTCGTACATTCAAACTTACAAGAATCTTGGCTATAGACATATCTCCCATATCCTCTAAGGACATGTTCGCTTCCAATAAATCTCCCAGAGTGTGCCCAATGTCTTTAGGAGGTTCCTTTGCCCATAATTGCAATAGGAGCTCCGCCAGTCTAACCCATACATGGATTTGGTCAAATCTCTCGCGGCTAGCACCAAACAAGGGAGACCATTGTTTGAATAAAACAGAGGTAGAGTCAATGCTCCAATTTCGTCTTAGACCCATTGTGCATGATCTTTGGAGCGAAAATGAATCACAAACCAATTTCAGGCCAAGGTGGTTAAAAATGGAGTGTACCCTAACTACTCATCCCATAAATTGGCCACCCAATCCTTCAAGTTCTTCACTGCAAATTGCCTTCCATGGGCTCATCCCACCACAGTCATGTCAACCATTTCCACAACCTGGTTCATCTGCACATCCTCACCCAAAACAAGTTTTATAGGCATCCCTTTGGAATTAACACATTCAATTATTTGATGTCGGGGACAAGAGCCATCCTTTGAAGCAGGGCTCGAATCCTCTCCTTGAGCACCTTCTTCTCCTAGTACTCTTCCCTGATTCTCTTTTGAATTTTCAAGGATAACGCCCCCGCTTTGATCCTTTGATCCAATCAAGGATGCAATGAAGCCATTGTTTCCTTGTGAACACCCTCCTTAGATTGCGAATGGAGCAAGCCCCAGATCTGAGGGAAAGGGAAGCCACTGTTGTGACCAAGCCGAAGAAACATCAAACTGACTTCCCACTGGTCCAGTAAACGACGAGTAAAGGAATATAGATCATGTCGCTTCGAGCGGCTAGGAGAAACCAAATTCTTCTGTAAACCCCAAAGAAATATTCATCGGACTCGTCTCAGCTGGAAGAGAAGGGATCTGCAGGATTTCACAAGGAATATCGAACCCTAAATGTTCTGAAGCCCAGATCTGCGTCGTGTGTGCTGGATCATAACATGATACCCTTGCTGAAAACAAATTGGGGTAGGAAAAAATCCTTCCAATCCTGTAGAGTAGAACCCAACAAAAAGGTCATAGGAAGAAAGCTTGCCAAAAACCAGCATGTCCAATCCCCAACTCGCTTGCTCAACGGAGACCAAAATGAAATCCGACAATATGAGAGTTGTTATGAATTCCATGTCATCGTTATTATCTATGTCTCATACAAATTTTCTCTACAAATTTACTTCTACAAGTGGCAAAAGTTGGTGTCTTGGATAAATTTCACCAGAATAAAAAGTGTACAAAAGGGGTAAATTAACAATATTCAGATGACTATAACTTTCTTCTTAGAGGTCAAATTTTAGAAAGAAAGTAGTCATTGGAAAGGTATTGGACATAATAATCCATCTATGCACCCAACATTGTGAATTGAGCAGCCAAACTCATAGGAAATCAAAAGGAAGATGATTGCTGACCTTAAAAGGAAAAATTGTGCATATGTTTCCAGAATTGTAAATTACAGTTTTTAGCTAACACATGTTGTCGTATGCACATTGCTCAGAATCTTAAGGTTACATATGGAACATATAAGGTTTAGAATGAGGTCTATATATGTGGAATATGCTAGAAAAATCTACATATATGAGGAAAAGGCAGGGATACTTCTTTAAAATAAGCGTGTGATTTCTTTAGGAAGGTGCAAGAACAAGACATGTAGACCCAATGAGCAATATGGAAGACCTCCAATGAAATTTTAATGTGGGAAAAGAATGCTATATGACATATGTGCATATTAAATGTGGATGATGAGTAAGAAAGACCATCTAGAATTCATGATATTGCATGTGTAGTAGGTACAGATGGAGGTGCAAAGCATGGGAATATGAAGTGGTTTAAATAGCAGATAAAAAGGTTGAACCTTGAATCAAGGATGAACGTTATTTCAAGTCTTATACAGAAGATGATCAAAGGCAAGGAAGGAAGAATTTTAAGATATGATTAACGTTCAACCAGGTAAATTGAGAAATCAGGAAGCTAGTATTTTGATAAAGAGGGCCATAACGCATATATGAGGGTAAGGTGTAGTGTCTAAAGGAATTATTCTATGAATAATTAGATCAGTACATCCACTTTTTTTAGAGTGCTCAATGGAAATCGGGTGCAAGAGTAAATCACTCTGTGGATGAGAGAGTGAAAAGTCCATTATGTGCATTTTTGTTCTAGATGGATGCAATTAGACTCTAATGAAAGGTAATCCATAAAAAAAAATTGGATTCTAGAATTGGACAAAGTCCATGAATAGTTGAGATAAGAGGAAAAATGTATCATAGGTGGATTCCAAGCTAGTTGGAGTATATTGCATCACTCAAAGAACTATGACAACAATGAAAGAGAATTGTTGATCGATATAGAGAATGTTGAATACATTTCAAGGGTATTGAGTGTATTTCCAAGGTAGAATGGGATGGAAAGTCAAGAAGAACTCAAATAGGGAAGTGGTCTTCATAAAGGAAATTCCTAAGAATACACATGAGTAAGAAAATGGTTCTATACTTGAAATGGTATGAAAAAAAGATGGAACCTAAAATGAGTTATCTCAATTGTACAAGGAAGCGGGTCAAGCTTGTACATTTGTTTGAGGAGTCAAAGAGTTGTAGGGGGGAGTGCAGGGTTGCAAAACATGTATTGAAAGGTTGACAAATGACTCAAAATAATAAATCCAATATTAGTGTTTAGCCTCTACAAAGTATGAATGGATTGCAAGGGGGAATCCATAGATACTATCGCATAAAACATGAATCCAATACGTGAAGAATGTCATTTGCATCAGGATTTAAGGGGGACTCCATAGCCTTGAAGGTAGAGATATGATGAAGGTGGAAAAGCTTGCTGCAAAAAAAGGGAATTGTTAAGTTATGACTTAGCTACTTGTGCCTAAAAGTACTTAGAGAAAGAAAGTTGCCTCTATTATCATAGTGCGCAGTGGAAGTAGGGTACAAGTGAAAATGGAGGAGTGTAGCATTCCATTTGGAACGGAGTGGTATTGAGTGGCCAAGCAGTGCTTCAAAGTGAATCACTCAATGAAATGAAGAGAGGTGTTTAAGTTGAGCAAAGCCATGGATAGAAGAGGGCATTGGAAAAGAAAGCATAAAGGAAACATTTCAAAATGTTGAAATGCCAATAAATGAGAATGGAATTTCAAGACTTATTGGGTCAAGGAAATGGGAAGTGGTTAATTTGATTGTGTGTTAATATTTAGTTGGAGTAGTGCATGTTACAATATTATGAATATTGAGAATTTTAGCCAAAAAAATATTGGGACATGATTCTCTCCATAAAGGAAGAAGCTGTGAGATGGAAACATTAGTGGATCTAGTGGCTGGAAATGCATAATGAAAAACTGGGGCTTGGCTAGAATAGGGATCAATGATGCACAATTGAGAAAAATGATATAGCACGGAGCAACAATGATCTACATGAATTCAAGGAAAACCATCTACACCAACAATAAATATAAATAAATAAATTTGAAATAAATATGCATTGGAGTGCATAATGGAAGGGATGCATGATGCATATAATAAATCTAGAATGCATGTGCATGGAGTAGGCATGATTAGATTGAATGATTAATGCATATTGATGTGCATTTGTGAATATGAACATGCCTAGACATGTATATGGTGTGAGAGTAGACTAAGAATAGTTTGATGATATATATATGAATTAATTATGTTGTGATATTTGAATAAGACTAATGAAGGATTGTGAAGACAATGAGGATGGAAAAATGTTGATCAAGAGATGGTAAAGGGATCCTAGGAGATTCTATAAAGAACTAGTTGATTGGGTAGCATCAATTAATGTAATAACAACCATGCATGTATGCATTTGGGGTTGTTATAATGCATAATATTGAAGAGAACTAATGTAAGAATTCCCTCAGCTAAATTTTCTAATATTTGAAATGGATGAAAAGACAAAAGGCAATGAGTACACACATTCTATGTAATGCTTCAATTCATTTATGATAAATTTGATTGCATATTGTATTATTTTGGTTATGAGGTCATAACCAAGTCAAGACATGAGACATACTCATGTGGTAGCAATAAATGCCATTAGAGATGGTCATGTGTGAGGCCACGATGTCGTTAGAAATGGAAGATCTATAACAACATCCAAGCGCATGATGGTTTTCTCCTATTTAACTGATGTTTGAAATGCAACCTCTTTTCCGACACGAGAGAGCACTAAGAGAATTGTGTTCCTAGTGTTGTGTATGGGTCGAAGAGGAAGATATCCAAATGATCGGATAAGTAATTGGGGAAGAGTTTGGATGATGTGTTGAGGCGTGGGATATACCATCTAACTCACCATGGTGGAATACATGACATGGATATATGGTATTCCAGAGTCAATGCAAGGATGCATTGTGTAGATGTGGCCATGATTATTGACACATTGGTTTTCATTTATTGGTAAAGTTTAATTGCATTATGAAAAGCTTGGTGAGCTGATAATGTATGTACAATGAATGATAATTCCATTCTAGATAATATGATTAATGGTTGAATTCCATTTTTTTAATGGGAATAATGGATGGAAATAATTCTGAGATACAATTCTGAGATCACATCATGAGCTGTTATTGTTGATATTATGGTAGCCGCGGGAGGTATTTACCTCCACGTGTAAACTTTACGAGAATAGAATATTCCGGGAAGCAAGAAGAAACCCTAATTGGTTGGCTAATAACCCTAGAAGACAAGTCGGATCAAGATGATAATTTGTATTAGGTTATTAGCCTCCAAGAGAAGAAGTCGGCTAAAGGAAATATTATATACTAAGTAAATAGGAACCCAGATTGAGAAGTTGGCCCATGCAGTTTGCCAGTTTTAGTATAAATACAGGAGGCCAGTCTTCACTGTGGCAAGCATTCTCAGAACTGCAGAAGCAACACTTGTGCGCACTGTAATTGGCTAGTTTGTGTGCAAGTCTGGAGGAGAGATGTCATTGTAGCTACTGCAGCTAGCAAATTTCGGTTTTGGCTTGGACTATCTCTTGGTTATGGTTTGGACTCTCTGATCAACTTTTGTTTGGTGCGCTATCCTTGGAGAGAGAGGTGTGTTATCTTGTTTGGCTATCTAGCCTAGGGTTTTTCTTCCGGAATGATTCTCTGTCAAGGTTAAGGTTCTCGGGGGTGGCTTCAGCCTATGGTTGGGTGACAATAGTGATATTTTCTATGGTTAAACGAGCACATCCATCATATTCTAACAGGTTATGGGACCACACCTCCTTCATTTAGTCTAACCACTGGAAGGAAGCATAGCCATAAGGATACTAAGCTCGTTGAAGAACTGTCGCTAGGGTTTCTAGTAGGAGCAGTTACCAAAGCATTACCTCTAGGGTTACTAGTAGGTGTAGTTGCAGAAACCCTAACCCTCTCGTTGAGGCACCTTAAGTGAAGGGATTGACCTAATTTCCAGATAGACTAGTGCACCCTAGCCTAGCATATCTCCTGGTACTCTCAGCAAGCTAAGACATCACGTTTCAGTTTTAGGTCAAATCTAGGGTTGACCAAGTCAAAGCAGACATGACTTACTCTATGAAGTCGTAAAACAAGTTAGAAGGGGCTTCTAACTTCAGAACATGGAAGAAAATGATTGACCTCATCCTTGCCAAGAATAAAGAGTTGGATATCGTGAAAGGAAATATCGTGGAACAAGAGTTTGAAGAAGGAAAAGAGAAGGAACAATAGAATGTTGCAGTTATGGAGAAGTTCAAAGACAATGACATCAATGCCATGAGTATCATAGTGGATTATATAAAACACCACCTGATACCCTACATCTCCCATCTTGATTCGTCTAAGAAGATGTACGATGCCCTAACAAACCTTTTCTCAGTCAGAAACATTGGACAAGTAATGAGTCTGAAGAATGAGCTCTGTGATATGAAGATGAATGATGATGACAACATAAAATCATACTTTGTGAGAATCTCTTGGTTAAGATATCAACTACAATCTACAATCTGGTAAATGTAGTACTCAATGGTCTTCTCAAGACATGGGATGCATTTGCCGCAAGCATGAACATAAGGAAGGAGTATCCCACATTTGAAGAACTTTGGACTTGTTGTGCACAAGAAGAATCAAGGATCAATGCAAAAGAGAAACCCCAAAATAAGTACAATGATCAAGCCTTCACAACAAGGTTCAAGGATTTCAGGAATAAAAATAAGTTTGGCTCCAGAAAGAAACCAAATCAAGAGAAAGATATGTTAAGAATGCAATGCTTCAATTGTTGAAAGTATGGTCACTACAAGAATCATTGTCCCGAGTTAAAGAGAAGGAAGGAAACATACAAAGCATCAGTTGCCGAAGAAAAGGAACCCTCAAAGAAAGCTAAGCAGGACAAAACAAACTTCTTCTTCTAAGACAAGGTAACAATACGCTTCATAGTTCTTGTATATACCTTGTTTTTCTGTACATATCTTGCATATCTATTTCCAGAAGATAATATATTCAAAGAGAAACTATACCTATGGAAGAACAACAAGATAAGGATTTCTATCACAATGAATACAAGTCAGGCAATACACATGAAAGGATGAAGTACATCAACAAACCCTAGTAACAATTCATGTTGAAGTTATTACATAAGTAACAACTGCAAGATAAGCCGAAATCATAATCAAACTTGAAGAAACCTAGAAGCAGTAAAAACATAAAGAAGTCAACAATCAACAGGAAATTGGAAAAATGACTTGTGACACTTTGCAAAAGACAATAAGGATGCAGACGAAAGCGTGGGCTCTCCTAGTTGGAGGGAGATGATTACATAATTACAAAAGATGAGCATGCACTCATGCATGAAGCAAGGATTAGGAGGGAGATAATCCTAAATAATATGATCCACTGAAGATGACGAAGCATCTATTCATGTTCCCATCAATGGTAGCAACCATGAAAAGCAGCACGTATTCAGTTTGACTTTAGAAGAGGTCTTCTCCAGAAAAAGAAGCCTCAAAGTATCTTTGGTTGTCCATCCACATCCATGATCCTATGATGAAATAAAGAAGTGGAATCTTCAGGGCATGGAATCTATAGAAAACTCCATGAACCCAAGAGCTAAAGAAAAACATGAGGAAGAACATGAAGATTCCAAGGAAGAAAGAAAAGCCAGAACAACCAGTCATTGTATCAAGAATCACGAGACTACTAGCCATATATGAAAGCAATCAAGCAGAGGAACTGAAAGTTGTGATGAAGAACAATGTATGGAAAACTTATGAATGTAAGCATTGCAAGATCCAAAACTAGAGGTTCTCGCAGATGGAGGGAGAATACTATGATGATTTCTTGTTCTAGTAAACTAGGCATACCTATACATGAGCCAGTATATCATCCACAATATCCATGGGTTGGAGTTTACATTAAGAGAAACCTCAAGGCTTTGAGGTATACCAGAAAGAGACCCTTGTATGCAGATGGAATAAGATCTTGTATGGAGTCAAACAACTTGGTGCAAAGCCTTCAATACATAGTAGAAGCGTGGTGAAAAACTTTCTATAACAGAGATATTGTATCAAAATGGTTACTCAAAAGTCCAAGATGATGGATTGCTAATCCATGAAAAACTCTCATGATTAAAGAAGAAGTGCCACATGGATATGTTCCAGTTTGAGCCCTACCACGATGTTATGAGCTAGCAGGAAACAAAAGAGTTGAATTCAACAATGATATACTATATTGATCATAGCTATATGAAGCCTTTAGAGAAAACCAGTGTTCCAGAAAGACCAAAGTACATTGAGATCAAGCATTACACTCTCCGTGATGAAGTCCAAAAAAGAGAAAGTGGTTCTCCAATATATATATCCATAGATGAGTAGATATTTTGGTAAAGCCTCTGTCTAAGATGAAAGAGTTTGTGTACTCAAGCTGGAGCTCATGGAGACGACTTCCTTATTGAAAAAGGAAGAGATAACTCCTAGGTTGGGAGGGAGCACTGATGTGTTATTG
>SNQJ01S0014924.1:0-10773 GCA_010110895.2 Picea sitchensis | reverse complement strand
TAGAGGAATGGCCCGGATAGGGAATTGTTCAGGCTCAGAAATCGGGACAGTTATTCTTCCTTGCTTGAGAAGAATAGTCCAGATAGCTCATCATTGACGCTTTACTCTCAAAGGGAAAATGTTCTTCGAGATCTCACAGATGTGAGTAGAAGAATGGCCCAGATGATTCAGTTTATATATCACAACAATGTTTTATGTGCAGGTTGATGATATGACTGTTATGGAGACTGTATGTCTCCGAACAATAGATGTATACTACTGTAGTGGATGTGTTCCACTGATTGTGACTATATTTCACTGATCAAGTATCTGTGTGCTACTTGGTGTGCCAGTGTACCATTGGATTGTAGTTGTGTACTACTATGGATAGACACAATTGTGTTCCATTGAATGACATTGTTCCGATCGCCTTAAAGACTATCGGTAGTGTTTGAAATGATTATCAGCTAGATGGATGATCAATGGATAGAGATTTCCCAGACGGAAAATGGTTCAGAACATTTATCCTTCTAGGACATATGTTCGGATTAGAAGAATGGCTCTTGTGTCACTCTATGGAGTAAGTGACTTATCCAGCATCATGTCTGATTACTCAGATGGAGTATGGTTTCGAGAGATGATGCATTTGATGACACTGATAGTGATGATGATGCTCATGATCTAGTCATGAGATAGTCTATACGACTNTACCTCCACGTGTAAACCTGATGAGAATAGAATATTTTGGGAAGCAAGAAGAAACCCTAATTAGTTGGCTAATAACCCTAGAAGACAAGTCGGATCAAGAGGATATTTTTTATTAGGTTATTAGCCTCCAAGAGAAGAAGTCGGCTAAAGGAAATATTATATACTAAGTAAATAGGCACCCTGAATGAGAAGTCCGCCCAGGCAGTTTTCCAGTTTTAGTATAAATACAGGAGGCCAGTCTTCACTCTGGCAGGCATTCTCAGAACTGCAGAAGAAACACTTGTGCACACTACAATTGGCTAGTTTGTGTGCAAGTATGGAGGAGAGCTATTGTTGTAGTTGCTGCAGCTAGCAGATTTCAGTTTTGCCTTGGACTATCTCTTGGACTATCTCTTGGTTATGGTTTGGACTCTCTGATCAACTCTTGTTTGGTGCGCTATCCTTGGAGAGAGAGGTGCGCTATCTTGTTTGGCTATTTAGCCTAGGATTTTGCTTTCAGAATGATTCTTCGTCAAGGTTAAGGTGCTCGGGGGTGGCTTCAGCCTATGGTTGGGTGACAATAGTGATATTTTCTATGGTTAAACGAGCACATCCATCATATTCTAACAGTTATAAATGTGCATGTGCATGAATGCTAACAATTAGTTTGGTTGCATTAAAGTTGAGAAAATGTAGAAAAAAGGGTCTTGGACATGGCAATGGTGTAAGCCCATGAAGAAGACCGATGCCTACATCTGCAAGAGCCAAACATAATGAGCATAGATTTCATACATGGGAAATTTGTTTTCCCATATAAAACAAAATTGAGAAATTGTTATGATATGCTAAAAATTTGTTTGGCTACATGGAAATTGAGAAAATTGTAGGAAGAATGATATTGGATATGACAAGGATGTAATCCCATAAGGAAGACTGATATCTACAAATGCAAGAGCCAATCATAATGAGCAGAAGACTCATGCTTGGGAAATCATGTTTTCTTGTATAAAATAGATTTGAAAATTTATAATTGAAAATTGTATGATAATGTCTCATATTGTCTGTGTGCATATGATGCAAATGGAATGATTGCCACACGTTATGGATTGCTAGTGGAAGTCTAGAAGCAAGTCGACAGTCGTATACACAAAAACACCTTAGCAAATGGTGGATCACCTGAGGAACTGCATAACAATGAAAGGGATTCATGAGCCTAGAGAGTGAGTACAACATGAAGAAGCAGGTTTTCGGGCTTGCAGAAGAAACAAGTTGTCAGTCCTGAAGAGTGAAATATAGTGTGAGTTACACTGCCAAAGAACCAGGCTATCAGGCCTAAAGAGTGAACTCTAGTGTGAGTTGCATTATCAAAGAGCCTGGGTGTCAGGCCTAAAGAGTGAACTCTTGTGTGAGTTGCACTGCAACATCAAGGTTGTTCTTTGTTATTTCTTGGTAGTTGTGATAATGTCTCATATTGTCTGCATGCATATGATGCAGATGGAATGTTTTCCACAAGTTATGGATTGCTAGTGGAATTCTAGTAGCAAGTTGGCAGTCGTCTATGCAAAAACACTTTGGAAAATGATGGATCACCTGAGGAATTGTATAACAATGAAAAGGATTCCTGATCCTAGAGGGTGAGTACAACATGAAGAAAGTTTTCAGGCTTGCAGAAGAACCAGGTTGTTAGTCCTGAAGAGTGAACTCTAGTGTGAGTTAGAGTGCCGAAGAACCAGGCTGTCAGGCCTAAAGAGTGAACTCTAGTGTGAGTTGCATTGTCAAATATCTGGGGTGTCATGCCTAATGATTGAACTCTTGTGTGAGTTGAACTGAAACAACAAGGTTGTTGCTGGTTATTTCTTGGTATTTCTTCCTAACAGGGAGTTTCCCTTGAGATCCCAGCAGTGAGATTCCTAGTTAGATGTACCAAAGAGACCCTGATAAACAAATGGTTCAGCCTAATGGACTAAGGATAATGAAGGGGACACATTTCTTGGGTCAACCCTGATAAAAGAATGGTACATCCCGATGGATTGAGAGTATTGAAGGGAGTACATTTGTTGGGTTGGGTCAATCGAAAGGAAGAGAGCTGGTGGAAATTGACATAGTTGTAGGATAATGCTAGTGGATTATGTATTTATATTTTTTGGGCCGGAGTGCCTAGGTATTTATGGTTTTGGGGCCAAAATGCCTATGTATTTATATTCAGTTTGTAATTCTTGTGTGATATTAGGCTAGTGAGCCAGTATGTTTGGGGAAAAGAGTCATATTGATTAATATGGCTAAGGTCCAAACTATGTATTATGTACATCGAAATGATTAATAAAAGTAAGTAATCATTGGTTGCGATACAAGAGGGATGAAAACGATGGGGGGGTTATGATTTCAAAAGAGAGAGGGGTCCAAGGGGGAATATTCGTGGGTATTAATGCAAACCCACATTCCTGAAATTATTAACTTTGTGTATAACCTTATTGTTGTTGAGTATTCCCGAAGCCAATCATTTATTTTATGTAAGAGGGTGGGTGTGAGGAGTCACATCCCATAGTTATTGGAGAGCATGGGGTTGAAGTACAATCAACATTGGGAAGAGTGAACACTCAATTGGCTTGAGGAAAAAGATATTTGTATGGCCAGAGAAGAAGGTTTTTGCATGGAGATTTTGGGCAACAAGAGAGGATTTGAGTGCTAGGAAGAGCATCAGTCATGATATGCTTGAAGGCAACCATTTTTGGGTTGTGTTTTATGTTGGAAATGTGGCTCGTGTGCTTGTAAAAAGGGTTGTAAGCACTTAGTGCATTTTTCCTATTGAGGAAATGGCTCAAGAGCCTTGTGAAGGTTGTTGTGAGCACTGCTAAAGTAGTTGATAGTTCTTGAAGTCCCTAGCTAAGATATTCTTGGACAACTGAGTGCACTGGAATTCTTGATAAACGAATGGTATAGCCCAAGGGACTGTGATAAGTGAAGAGGGTACATTCCTTGGGTTGTGCAGGTTGTGGGGAAGAGAGAGCAGGTGGATTTCAACAGAGTTACACCAATAATTCTGACAATTCCATGTACAGTTACACCAATAATTTTGACAATTCCATGTTGCATTTCAACATAGTTGAAATGAATATAAGCACATCATTTTCCAAGAATAATTAATTGCACTAGTGGTTGTGCTTATCTAATTTTGTTTTTGAAGTATTGTTAGAAATTAGTTACACTTAATAATTGAGATGACCCTTACATAAGAAGGGATCTTCAAAAAAATTGTGTGCCTCTTGTATGTCAAATAAAAACATTCTCAATGAGAATCTAAAATTTCTCTCTATTACTACTATCCAAAATGAATATGATTTTTCTGATTTTGAAATTTGTTCATGGATCATTGAGACTAAGTGACACTTCTAGATTAGAATTATGAATGACCTTTATGTGAAAAGGGATTTTCAATTGAATGGTTTTGCATTTCATATAAACAAATGGCATTTGTGTTGAACCTAGAATTATTGTCTCTATAACCTCCAAAATCAAAATTTCACTCAACATACATAATATCTCACGTTTTAAATTATTTAAGATCAAATAATTGGAAATCATATTTAATGTCTTGTTAGTTGTTTGCTTGGTATCCAACTTTGTCCATCTATTAATTGGTGTTAAATGTTGTAGCAAAGTTTCCATATTTTTCTAGTGGCAACCTATAATGTCAATCGTCATAATAACTAATAACCCCTTGCCATCATAAGTTGTTGAAATCTATCATTTAATCAAATAGAATATTTCTGAACATAGATCACATAACTAAAGAAACTTGTTTGTTTACTCAATAAACTATCATCACTGTGTTCTTGCTCTTGGACATTATCTTGTCTCCCTTTTTTCCTTGATAATTTCTTTGGAATATTTCTACTAAGAGAATTTTCTCTTAAGTTGGATGGATCCTATGTCATCGTTATTATGTATCTTCTATTATCATCTTCAGGAAAAAATAATACTCTCGTGAGCTAATTGTTGCATCTTAAATGAGCAAGTCTTGACAAAATTGACCCAAAAAAGTATGTCCTTAGAGATGGTTTAGCATTTATTGGTATCCCTTGTATAATCAAAGGAAATTTTTCCCACATTGTTGATTTCATGCAATAATGAGGCTTATGAAATTACAAAATAAATTAGATGGAGGATGGCAAATAATCATGCAGTAGATAACTACTTCAGAATAAATGGCTTCTTAAAGAATGTTTTGTTTTTGGAGAATATTCACGGGAATGATGCAGTGACATGTTACACATGTCTAATGTATAACACTTTCCTAATATAAACTCTACATAAGAAATCTGAAATTTTCAATCACTTGAGAAAAAACTATACAAGCATCACTCTGATAGTTGGCTTTCACATTGGGGAAGAATTGCCACCATGAAATAACATTGATATATTTAAATTCATTGTACATAATTAATTAGTGTGACTAAGCTTAACATAAGGTAATCATTATCAAATAAATCACTCAACAGGAGTATATAAATGGGAGCTAAGAATACATAGTAGCATAATGGAACAAGTGCAACGTAGTGGCTAGTCCCCGCCATATAAGAAAACAAGCATATTTGCAAATGGTGTAGAAGAAACTTTGAAATGAGAGACAAGCGCGAGGCAAGACATACCAACATGTTGGATGTTAATCATTCTCATGAGTTGAGTCCTACTTGCCACTTCTTAATAAATTAATATTGTTAGTCAATAGGATCTGAGAGGCACCATATCATTTATTTGTAAAATGAAATGTTTTCAATACTTAATATAAACAAATTCATTAGGGGCGGTAGGTGAGAGGGGGATTCTCTATGATCCCATTTCAGGAATACCTATGCATATGCACTCTTGCATGGCATTCTTTTGGCCAAATAAGCCAAGGTCAATGCATTGATAGTAATAGAGGATTCCATGGTGGTTATCAAATCAATGTTAGGGAAAACATTTATGTTGGAAAATAAACTCGTAGTTACCATTGCCTAAATAAAAAAGGAGGCATGCTCCCTCTGCAAATCCTCATATTATCATGTGAAGCGAGATTTGAATCCTATAGTAGATCTTTGGGATAATAAAGCCATTGAACTAAGTTTGGGGTGAATATGTAAAAAATGGGGGGGCATTTTAGTTGCATTATCCCCTAAGGTTTGAATTGGTTTGGTGCATCATTCAACATTAAACTCTCACATGAATCAATACCTAGTGCATCAACTCAATTGCATTGGTGAAAAAACTCAAATGGTATGGTTAAAAGTATATTTTTTACTATTAGTAGAATTTTTTTACCCACTCTATATAGTTTATGCTAATTTTTGACCTCGTGGACTAATAGTATAGCGGAAAGAATTGGTTTTGGTGGTTTTGTCTAGAAATTTTTACAGTTTCTAACGTCATATCGCTCGTTGGTGCCTTTGGTAGGTATTTTCTTTCACTAGAATATATGATAGGTTGTCACTCCATTTTGCATTATTGCATTGTCCTATGAATGTGATCCATATGCTTTAGGTAAGAACCCATTTATTAGCGACACAAAACCCTCTTATTGCTACTAGAAGTGTCGTTATTAAGTGGTAGAGGCTTACCAAACATGGGTGCCCTAGTTAGACCCTTTGTGCCATTTGGTGCCTATGTAGAATTTACTCCATAGGAATGAGAGTTCCTTATAGTTCTAATATGAATTTGAGTTCGAACCCCATATTCTTACTCACAAGCATTCTGACCTTCACCTATGGGACTCCCGTCGAGTCTGGTTTAAGCTCTTTTCTGACTCTCTCAAAAGCGAAAAGATTGTTGAGTGAACTTGTCTCTTTCACACTCGTTAAATGTCTTTGAAAGGACGTCTATTTGGTGTAACTTTAACCCTTTTTCAGAACAAGTAGACTAATTAGGAAAAATAAACACTCTAGTCAACATTGGCTAGAAGAGTTCTCTTGGGTATTATTTTATATTTTTTCGGGCCTAGGGGACTAAATTTACGAAAAATGACATTCTTTGGAGTTAAGTTGAAATCGAGCTTATTTCCGGTTCATCTTTCTTGCAATATCGAGCCTATTTTCAATTCATGCTTTCTCGTTATAATCCTCTCACCTCGGCAATTTTCATCACCATCCAAGAAGAGCCGTGTTTATATCCTTTGCAACTTGACACCCTGTACCCTAAGAGGAAACATTCCCCCAGGTGTCCATGCCCCACATGCATTTCCTTGTATTGAGCATAGGTATGTTCCATTGTTCGAAGCTAGTTGCTTATTCATGACACTTGTTTCCTCTCTTGTATCATAACATTCATTTGCCCATGAAAAAACAAAAAAAGACGGGCAGGAAAATAATATTATCTCATATCGACAACAGTTGTATCACGTTTGAATAGAGCACAATTTTTTTAGTCCACTTGTCATCCAAAGTTTGGGTTTAGAATGACCTTAGGAAGTTGAGCTCGTTACTTAGAGTTTACTCCTCCGACTAGTTATTCTTCCAGTCCCTATGGAGATTTTGTCGATGCCTCCTACATCACGAAGTTTCATCATCAAGTTTATGTTGCCAGAGTCCTCCATATGTCTCATGCTCTTGTTAAAAGGAAGTTTATAAGCCAGTGTCGGCCATTTCTCAGATTTCTTGACTTTGCATGTTGGCCATACCCTCAGTGTGTCTTAGAGTCACATGAAGTTGTAGTCCTATCATGCACCCTGGTCCTACTTTCATTATGGGTAGGTAACCTTGAACCCAACAATCGGCATTTCCTCATTGGTCACTGACTGGGAGGTTTCCCTTATGTTCGAAGACAAGAAATCTATTCACACATTGGGATTCGTGTAGTGTCTTGGATTCCATTAGCCTTATTGGTGGTTTCCTCGCCTTTGTTGACAATATCTCTTATTGGTTTCTATTCAGAGGGTATTTTTCATGCACTACTTGCATCTGGTGCATGCGAAAGATGAACATGATTGTTGGTTCGTGAAACATCCTATTCGTCCAATCTCCTCCTAATTATCAAGATATTGCTTTGTACCTCATGTTGACTAATGAGAGATGCTCTAATTCTCTCCTTTCAGCGAGTCTCCTTCCATCGACTCCAACTCCTCTATTATGGAAATGAGACCTAGAGTCCTATGAGTACCTAGAGGCTTGCATTCATCAGTGGCAGGTTCTTCTGCCATCGTCAGTTGGGAATACATCAATGTCTCTTGATCGATGGATTCTTCAAGTTTTCGACCTCAACACCCTTATTCACACTTGTAATAATGTACTTAGTGCCTTGATACCTACTTTCATTATCAGTAGGTTCTCTCGTGTTTGTTAATCATATACATTAATGACTGATAATCAAACGAAGTCTCATTGTGTTCGACATCAACCCCTCTATTCACATAATGTAGACTTGCACCTTTGGCGGATAGTGTAGAATACCTCTAGCTTACAGTAGCAACATTCCTATTCGGTTGTTGTCTTTCATTGAACCAGTACCTATATGACTTCAGTGATCATGGGAGATCAGATTGTACTCCATTGTATACATATATCTTCAGATTGATTTTGAAACTGGTTTCCACTGGGAATTTTTTCGTGACTATGACAGCGTATGGCATGTGTCTACTTTGTATTGCCTATCCATGGCCATGAACAACTATTTGGTATATTTCCACATGGATCTGTAGTGTAATTAAAATTGACAGCCATGTGTACAAAGTCATTATGGATTGTAATATTCTCATGAGTAACTAGCACTTCCAATTGAGTATCCATTACTCCACTTATGGGAATTATAATGTATTTCGTCCATCACAGATACTCCTCTCCCCTCACACATTTGGGGGCATCTGTTATAGCAAATTTTGCCTCACCCCATGCAACTTCCTTGGATGGCCTTTCCATTTCCCTATGCATACTTGAAGTCCCCTTGTGTACCTTCCAAAGCCAAAAAAGCACACTTTTCCACATATGCACGCCCTAGCAATTAGACAACATGGGTATACGTAGGTTGTTCCACTACAACCCTCGTACATCAGGTTTGGTGCTCAAAATTAAAAATTATGTCAGGTTTCCATGTTACGTCACGAGATCCATGATCCTTGACCTTCGATATACTGGAAATGCTCCAACTCAGCCCTTCAATTCCATTTGAAGGCTATAAATTGAGCCATATCCAAGCCGTGGAAAGGAGGAGAATTCAACTTTTGAGAGAAAAGATAGTGTGGAGAAATTTCACTTCACATTGAGTCTGCATCCCTTTATCCTTGAAAGTTTGAACTCATTGTTTAGCCCCCAAGCTCTTACTTATTTGATGGAGAACCTCATTGTCTCCTTTATATGAGCTTTCCTTTGGTGGAGGATTGAAGTGGTGGAGGCCCGACTTAGTTTCTTGGTTTCGAGATGTGCCGACACAAAATTTTGGCACCTATCTACTTTTGTTTATTATTTTAATAGAAATACTTTTTTCTCGTCCAATTGATATCTTCCAAATATTTGAATTATTATTCCATGGGCGTATTTATCATGAATGTTAATGGATTATGCCATTTTATATGCTAACTTTATATATTATCACCATATGCTTGCGTATCTTGGTTGTTGAGGAAAAGTTGCAGATATAAAGCTTTGGGTTGTGTGCTCAACGGTGGTCTTCATCGAACATCCGAACGAGGTAGGATCTTGACCTTGTCTCGATAGCATTTCATTTATATAGCATACTTGGGATTAGAGTTGATTTTTGCAGTCATTCTGTCTGTTGTGGCTTATCGTGGGCCATAGAGAGATTTTCCTCGTAACAATTGGTGTGGGAGTATTGAGGACAACCCTTAGCCTCCACAACATGTGAGAAATTAACATCGTTATTGAATGCCTTGGATTAAACCGTTGTTGGCTCTGTGGGATAATAAATAGTTCAAGCACTGGAATTGGGCACAAATGCGGTTTGGATTTGGAGGTGGATGACCCCCTAGTAAGTGTAATTTTTGCACCTAGGTTGCTTGTCATATCTTGTTATAAAATTTCAAATAGGGGTAATTTTTACAAGAAGGTGGAAAAAGTTGTAGGTTTGGCTTATGGTGAAGGCATCTATTGCTCATTTCATGGGAAGGTTTCTTTGAATTATGGGTTTCATTTCCTTTTCTATTTGGTTCTTTCTCTGTGTGTTCAATCTCGAGATTTCCTTCAGTGGGAAATATTGGTCTGTGGTGTTTATTTTGTCTTCAAGTATCATAGTCCATGCAGGGTTCTTGGTGGCCCTTTTTCTATTATGTTGGGAAGAGACCCCTTCTTTGGACTTGCCATCTCGTATTTGGATCAAATAGCAGAGATGTCTTTTCTGGAGATCAAAGAAGTTTTTGAATTCATAAGAATTTTGAGAAGACATGAAGAAATCACTTGGTCGAATATGACCTCTTTGTTCTTAATGACAACAAAAGTGCATGAAAATGAGCACAATTGTGTCTCTCAACATGATAACATAATTAGTTTACTAGTCCATTAGAAGTAGAGGATTGATATTTTAGAAGCAAAATGTAACGTGCTATGGAATTTGGATCTAAATATTCACAAGGATTCTCTATCCATAGCCTCAAACAACAAGGTATCTGCCAATTTTGCTTAGGTCGATCTCAAAGAAGATGAAATGGTTCATCAAGAATCAATGGATATTGAACAATAAAACTCCCCCCTCTCAGATGTTGGCTAGGAGGAAGCAAATAGTCTCCATGTATTCCATTAATTACTATGTTTTTGTGTCATTAGGATTCTAGGGGTCTTGTCAAACATGCTACTATCAAAAAAAAACTTGGAATGTATATCATATAGTTTGTTGTAAACTTCATTTTGTAGCAAAAGAGAATTGCTTATTTTGTCTTGTGAAATTCTAGAAAGTTTCATGTAAGTATGGTTAGCTTGGCTACAATGCTTTATTATAATAGAATAAAATATTTTCTATTATGTTTTACAAAATAGAAACAAATTAATTTAATGCATATTTAATGAAAGATGACATAATAATTATAGTTGATAAAAAAGATCCACATTATTATTTTTATGTTAATCTTTAGAACTAACATATGCCAAAAATATACTATTTTATGTTGAAGGACTATGAGTACACTTTAAT
>SNQJ01S0014923.1:160126-190093 GCA_010110895.2 Picea sitchensis | reverse complement strand
GCAGCCTACTTCTTACGAGTCGATGAAACAGTGAATGCAATCATAGGATTGAGAGAATAAATCGAAGAATTTTTAATTGTTCAAAAGGTACTAAGATCTCTTCCTATGAGATTTGACCCTAAGATATTAGTACTAGAAGAGAGATCAGATCTAAACTCAATAAGCATGGATGAACTGCATGGAATCTTCACAACATATGAAATGAGAACTGAACAAGAAAATCCAGATGTAAAAGAAGCATCTTTCAAAGCATCCAAAATATCAAAGCAAAAGGAAAATAAACAAGAAGAACATAGCAACAACATTGATGTCTCAGAAGATGATGAAGAAGTGGCCAACTTCATCAAAATACTGAACAAGGGAACCGACGATAGGTATAGAGGTAAGCTTCCTTTAATTTGTTTTAATTGTGATGGTATTGGTCATTTTGCTAAAAAACATCCTCATCAGAAAAAGAGAAATGATGAAGGTTACTCAAAAGGCAAACAAACATTTAAAGGAAAAAGAACTACAAAGAAAGTTTTCAATAAAATCTTATGCACCAAAGAAGACATATCGTCATCAGATGAATATGAAGTCAGTGATAGTGAGACATGAAGAGTTATATTCATGGCAGTAGAAGACTCTGATAAAGATGACTTCGAAAAAGAATATGAAGAAGTCGAAGAAGAATATGAAGAAGTCGAAGAAGAAATTGAAGAGGCGGAAGTTGACTACCGAGAAGAATTGATGTGTGCCATAGAAGTTATCAGAAGAGAAAACAAGAAGAAAAAGAAACTACAAGCATAACTAAACAAGAAAGAAGACACTCAAGAACTAGAAAAAGCGATCACAAATTTGAAGGTTCAAATATAAGAAGATAAAAGAATTGAAGAAGCACTCAAAGAACAACTAGAAGACAAGGACAGGATCATTGCAAATTTGGAAGCAAACATTATCACATTAAGAAAGGATATTGAAAAGAAAAATATGCAGAATAGCTCAAAAGTTTTGGATGACATTATCAATAGTAAAAAATATCACCTTGACAAGTCCGAACCTGGATACAATCAGACAAAAATGGGATCAGGCTCCAAAACAACAGAGTAAGAAACATATCCAAAAATCTATGCAGAAACTTTCAAAGGGTATATGAAGATATATAAGGAAGATTACAAGGACACTCCTCCACCAAGAAGATTCATATTTCAGAATCAACAACAAACAGATAGACCTCAAGAAGAAGAAGGATTCATAAGAGCACCTCCTTTCAGAAGATCTTCAACTCCCAGGTATCAAACTATATTTTTTGGTTTATGTTATGCATGTAGTAATTTTGGTCATAAAGTTGTGAATTGCAGATCTAACAACAGGAACAGAAACAACTTCGAAAGTCATACACAAAAGGGTTATCCAAGAAGGCCTAGTGAAACACAGAGAAGAAGCTACAACAGGTTTGGATCTTTGAGCACTGAAGTGGAATGTTACAAATGTAACAACTTTGGACACATGGCCAAAGATTTCATAATGAGAGTCCCTCCTAGAGAACTGCAACAGAATAACAATAGTCACATACATGAAGCTCAAAAAAGGACAATGATAAGAAAGCAGAATCAGTGTAGAAATGAAGACTAGACACTCGCTCTACAAGCTAAGTAGAAGAAACATGGTTGGTATGTTGACAATGGCTATTCAAAACACATGACAGGTGATAGAGACAGGTTTCTTACATTAAGAAAGGAAAGAGATGGATCAGTCTCCTTAAAAAATGATCATTCAACTAAAATCATTGGAAAAGGCATAGTCAGAATTGGGAACAAGAATACAAAGGAAGAAAATGTTCTACTAGTAGAAGATATGAAACATAATCTTCTAAGTGTAATTCAAATGTGTGACCAAGGTCATAAATTTACTTTCGATTCACAAAAGTGCGAGATAAGAAAAAAATGTTTAGGAAAATTCATTTCTACAGCTGCAAGAACTTCAAGAAACATATATGTGTTAAGTGAAATTGGAAATGAAAAGTGTTGTCTAGGAAAGGAAGATGAAAGTTGGATATGCCATCAAAGAATGGGTCACATACATTTTTATAACCTTGTCAAAGTCAGCAAAAGAGAAGAAGTCAAAGAAATTCCTCGGATCGCCAAACCAGCCAACACTTTATGAAAGCATTGTCAACAAGGAAAGCAAACAAAGACTAGGTTCAAATCAAAGGAATATTCAATGACAAGACCACTGGAAATTGTGCACACTGATCTAGTTGGACCAACTACAACAAAGGGTTTAGAAGGTGAGAAATACTTTATGTTATTATTTGATGATTATACAAGAATGACTACAGTTTTCTTTCTCAAGAATAAGTCAGAAGCTTTTGAAAACTTTAAGATTTATAAGGAAATGGTTGAAAATGAAATGGATTCAAAAATCAAATGATTGATATATGATAATGGAGGAGAGTTAAATTCAAAGGAATTTATGGACTACTACAACAGTCATGGAATAAAAATTCAATTATCCATTGCTAGAACACCTCAACAGAATGAAGTTGTTGAAAGAAAGAACAAGACAATATAGGAAATGGCTCAAACAATGCTAATGGATTCCAAATTGACAGATATATTTTGGACACAGGTAGTGCATTCAACAATTCACATTCAAAACAAAGTAATGCTCAAAAACAACACTGACAAAACTCCCTATGGGCTATGGAAAGGAAGACCAGCAAATGCGAAGCTCTTCAGAGTTTTTGGAAGAAAATCCTACATCAAAAGAGAAGATCGCAGAATGGGAAAATTTGACTCTATTGTCGACAAAGGAGTACTTGTTGGTTACTCAAGTACAAGGAAAGCATACAAGTGTTACAATTTGAGATTGAAAAAAGTTGTGGAAAGCATCACCGTAACAATTGATGAAACAGGTAGAACAAAATCAAAGGAAGAAGAAAATAAATCAATGGAACAACCTTTTGAAGAAGAAGCAGAAGATGAAAAAGAAGTAGAAGATGAAGATGAAGAGAATATGACATAAACAAAAGAGCAAGTTCAACAAGTGTCTCCAAACACACCTAGCAGACGAGTATAGAAGAATCATCCTTTAGATCAGATTACAAAAGAATCTGTTCACCAGAGCAAACACACCTAGCACTCTTATCTACAATTGAACTAAATTGTTTTCAAGAAGTAAACATGGATGAATTTTTCAATAAGGCCATGGATGAAGAATTGGATCAAATAGAGATAAATGAAAGTTGGGACTTGGTTCCAAGACCAAAGAATAAGAATGAGATCGACACAAAATTGGTTTTCAGGAATAAATTGAATGAAGATGGAGATGTTACAAGGAACAAAGCTAGATTGGTATTTAAGGGATATGCACATATTGAAGGAATCGGCTTTGAAGAGACATTTTCCTCAGTTGCCAAAATGGTAGCAATATATTTTCTTTTAGCTTATGCATGCTCAAAAAATATTAAAGTATATCATATGGACGTAAAATAAACTTTTCTTAATGGGGAACTTGAAGAAGAAGTTTACATTGAACAAGTAGAAGAATTTCAGTTGTCAAAGAACACAGGTTATGTGTGTAAATTAAAGAAGACCTTGTATGGTATAAAAAAGGCTCCTATAACATCGTAGTCTAGACTGGATAAGTATCTACAGAAGGCAGGGTTCAAAAAAGGAAGTACAGACAACAACCTCTACATCAAGGTAAGTCAAGGTAATATTTTATTAATTGAAGTTTATGTTGATGATATTATTTTTGGTAGTGATGATGACAGGTTAAGCCATAAATTTTCAAAGGATATGCAGAATGAATTTGAAATGTCGTTACTTGGAGAACTATGCTTCTTTCTGGGACTTCATACACGTCAAAGAAACCAAGGAATTTTTATTTCTCAAACCAAGTATATCGCAGAAATGCTAAAGAGGTTCGGAATGGAATATTCCAAACCAGTTATCACTCCCATGCTAACCAGTTGCAAGTTGAAAAAATATGATGATTCAAAGTCTACAAATCAGAGGAAATACAGGTCAATGATTGGCAACCTACTATATGTGACAACATCCAGACTAGATGTAATGCAGGAAGTTGGATAGGTGGAACGATTTCAAGAAGCACCAAAGGAATCCCATGTATTAGCAGTGAAGAGGATTTTCAGATATCGCAAAGGAACATAAGAGTTTGGATTATGGTATCCAAAAGGAAAGGATCTATCACTTGTTGCCTATATAGATGGAGATTGGGCAAGTTGTATTGATGACTGACAAAGAACCAATGGAGCAAAATTCTACTTGGGTGAGAGTTTAGTATCATGACTAAGCAAGAAACAATGATTAGTATCTTTTTCTACAGCCGAGGCAGAGTATATTGCAACAACATCATGTTGTACATAGGTTATTTGGATGAAACAAAATTTGACATATATACAGGTTGAGTATGATGAGCCCATTCCAATCTATTGTGCTAATACAAGCGCCATTAATATCTCAAAGAACCTGGTGATGCACTCCAAGACGAAGCACATTCCAATCAAGTATCACTTTCTACGGGAGAAGATTGCAGAAAAGAACATCAAAGTTGAGTATGTGGGCACAAAAGAACAAGTGGAAGCCATATTTACAAAACCACTTCCACGGGAAGCCTTTGAGTATCTTCGCTAGATACTCGAAGTTATTTCTACCCCAAAATGAATGCTTTCGAAAGATTATCTTATATGTCTTATATGTACACAAGGAAGCACCATAAAGAGGACAATTCATTCAGGGGGAGTACCCCTGAATGGAAATATACCTTTGTCATTAATGAAAAAGGTAAGACGATTCATCATATGCAGAGGACATTCGCATGGTTCCAGGGGGAGAAATGGTCACAAAGATTCAAAGGACAAAGGCATGTTTTTAGGGGGAGCATGAGTGATATGACTTCAATATTGCATGACATAATTTCAGTTTTGACTCAGAGTGTTTCCATCAATGCCAAAGGGGGATATTATTGATTAAGGTTGGTTTTCATTGATTTCAACCCTTTAATAAATCATGACATCAAAAATAATGAACTCCAAAGTGTTCCCATTAAGGTGAAAGACCTCACGGGAAGACGCTTTGCTCATTGAGTTATCCTAGAAGTATGGTTAGAGAACACATGGTTATTTGTGGAATAATGAGATGAAGGTCAGTGAACTTTTCAGTGAAACTATTCTATATGGATAGTTCTTGTCATTCCATTTCCGGTGGTATGTGGAACATCACATAACTCCTCACGCTTAGAGAGTAATGGCCATAAGAAGTTGGAGAACCTAGGTTTGGGTAATGGACCCAAGTTTGTTTGATGAATAATGGTATGAGTTTTGATATATTTGTAGGTAATACTATAATATATGGATATTACATGTCATTCCATTTCTGGTGGTATGTGTAACGTCACATAACTCCTCAAGGTTTGAGAGTTATGGCCTTACGAAGTTGGAGGACCCTCATATGTCATCTAGAAGCCCCAAAAGGTCAAAGTAGTCAAAGTGGTTTAAGAGATTTTAAAAGGTAAATAATAAAAGTGGTGATGAGTGTACTATAATTCAAATTGAATACAAAAATAAATTATTTAAATAATAAATTTAATGGATAAATTAGAAGTGGAGTAACCAGAAATAAGGAAAGTGAGCAAAGTCACCTAGAAGATGTTTTAAGCAAAAGCTACTTTGAGAATTATAAATAAGGGGGTGAAGACTCTCTCATTTTAATCAAGCTTGAGAATGTTGAATATCTATGGGTTTTATGAGGTAACCAAAGGAATACACTTGAGAATATTGAATATCTATAGGTTTATAAGGTAACCAAACGATATCTAGGACTAATGTCTAAGGGAAGGTGTAGAAAAGAAGGCTAGAATTCAAGGAAGGATAAATTCTTTTGATGATTCTTTCAAAGGTATGTTATTTACATGTCATCCCACCATTTCCGCTATAAATATTTTTCTAGAATGATTCAGAATGTGAAATTTATATTCCATTGAGGAAACATATCCAAGTATATGTGGTAAAAAATTAAGCTTGTGGGTCATTTTATTTTTGGAGTTATACTTCGTGGAAAATAGGGTTTGTGGCTAGTCCTGAAACTAGTCTAAAACATGTGTTTCGGGTAAAAACGTCATAACTTCTTCATAAAAGATACAAATTCAGTAAGACAAAATGTTTTAGTTAGAATATAGTCTGTAGTATGTTGTTTAATTGGTTCATATCGATTCGAAAAATATTTCGTGTGGGGCACACTCTACAAGGTCGATCTCCAAAATAAGGCAAAATTATGAAAGGTATGCCATTTTTACTATAAATCCTTTTCTGGGAGGTTCCAAGTAGTGACACTTGGAGGAATTGCATAAAACACACTGAAGAAAATTGTATATCAGTTTTAGGTCTTTATTCATTATAGGTACAAAGTTATGATTGTTGACTAATACAAAACTAGTCATGTGAGACTAAAGAAAAGTTTGATGAAAATGATAGTCTCATGTTGTTAAAGTTAATGAAGGTTTGCAGGTATGTTATCATATGCACCAGTTCAATTACAGAGTTACAAATCATATTTGTATGATGAAATTTATGAGGGATTTTGGTTAAGGTACATGTTGGGTACATGGTTGAGACAAGTAGTTGATGAGTTGGCACATACATGAGGTGTATAGTTGATGATGTTGGTACACATTGATGAGTCATAGTTGACACATGATTGGTACATACTTGGTACATGTTTGATGCACATGTTTATGGTATAGTTTGATTACAGGGTATTTGGTACAGGTTGGTGCATGGTTGATGCACTTGTTCATTGTACAGGTTGATTACAGGTTGAGGTACAGGTTGATGTATGGTTGATGCATGGCTTAGGTTTATTGGTACAGGTTTACAACGGTATATCTCATAGTGATAGTTTGACAGTGGTTCCATAATTCTACTTCTACTTTAGGGCAGTTGGATGGGGCAAGGACATGTGGTTGTATCCACCTTCCGGTTGTATCTAGAGAACATAGGGGGTTGTAGACTCCTTCTGGTTGTAGCTAGATAATTGGGGAGTTGGAGCTTCCCTCAGGTTGTAGCCTGGGAAACTAGGGGTTTGGAGCCTCCTTCCAGTTATAGCTGGAAAATAAAGGAAGTTGGTGCTTCCAATGAATGTAATTCTTCAAGACATATAAGAAAAAACATTATGTGGTTTTCTCCCTCTTTGTGTTTCCACGTAAAACATTGGTGTACTGTGTATGTGTATGATTGTTCATTTGTTCATTTCTCATTATTGGATGACAATTCTACATTGATATAACAATGGATTATTTGGTTTAAAAAGGATTACATTTCTCTATTACTTATTCACCCCCCCTCTTAGTAATCCAACACCTATTACCATTTACAAATCCCCCACAACAACACCAAAATGTTGGCGTAAATATATGTTTAGTATATTGCACTCATCAATATATCAATTCAGGATTTGTAATCAAAAGAGTTGTTACATTATATGCGCCAAAAATAGGTAATCTATCTATGTCTGTTGTATCTAGCTCAATCAAGAAACAATCAATAACAAAATGCTTTGTTTTTGGAATATATGAACACTCTTCTTCATACAACTTCAAACTATAAGATAAAGCTCATAGTAAAAATCTCAAGGAAACACTCAGTTGAAAATTTTTCTTTCTCAGATAGCAAGTTTGTTCATTATAGGCTTGTGAAATAAAAAGATGAACTGACAACATGTTTCCTATAGCAATTGAATTCACATAAAAATTGACAATTCACTCTATTTACTCTTGGAAAGAAATCAATAATGACCTAATCAACTCCAATCAAAACTTCTTTCTTCAATATAGGAAAACGTCAATATGATTGAAAGAATTCATTACTAATGCATGAAGGGTGAGAGATGAAGTCTAATTGGTCATGTACCTACTGAGGACAACACAATTACTAAGACTTCCAAATTCAAAAAAATAACAATTACCTATCTAACAATCCCAGACATCTACCTAGATTTTGTTGAATAAATATCACTCTGCAGAAATAGAAATATAATCATCTACTATGATTAATGTATATATGTTCATTCACACTGATCCAAAATCAACAAGCATCTATTTAGAGATCTACGTTGTACTTATGAAAGTTCATGCACTCATAATCATTTGCAATACACAATTACTCTATTAGCACTTTCACAGACAATTAACTTATGTCCACACATAAACATATATAGGGAGACTTACCTTAGTTGGGGTAGTGGTCCCTTGTTGAACCAGCAAGGTATCTCTAGAGAAATTACAGAATAGATACTTTACTCACATCCATGAATTGCAAAAACTAGCATTTGTATTCCTTCAATTAAACGAGTGAATCAGTAATTCAACATTCAATTTCTAGTATAACAGTGTATATTATACCCCTTTTTTATCATCTACACAACGTCCCTTTTAAAGAATATCAATCGTTACAATCAAAGACTGAAGATAATCAGTAAATGTTTACAAAATATTACAATTGGTGAACATAGTGTATATAAAGGAATGGATTTCATCCTCATGACACGAAGTGCATGAGTGATGAAGTCTATTGTGGTCTTAAAATGAACCAAGGATTCTTCCATCCAACCAATTTCTTGGATCCATCGCCAATGTACTCATTTAAAATGTCAATCATGTAGAAGTGGGTTTAGTACAAGACTAACACAGTAACAAATCTTGGTACCACATAAAAACAGAGTTGGTACCGAATCAACGCAGAGTTGGTACCGGAATAGGTGGAGTATCATAATAGAATAGTTTAATGTTGCAATACTAGACCAACGGAAGTACTGGAAAAATATCGAAGATAGGTATCGGATGAGGTAATGCCTTTTCATGAAGCTGCTTAAAGTAATCAAAGTAATTAGAAGCATAAACAACAATAATTAGTCCCAATTAATTAATAAATCAAACAAATCATGTTTTTAAGATGGGTTACCTCATTATTCATATGAATAAGGTCACAAGGTAGGCTTGTGGAAGAATTAAACAACATATTCATATGTCATAGGTAAAATTGACCAAGATAGAAGATAATATAAGGTGATAGGGGTGTCAAAACGGAGACCCAATAGGTTCATGCATCGAATTCGACATATATGGAAAATTTAACATGTCGAGAAAAGGGATTCAGGGTTGTTTCTTCTGAGCCCATACTCTCAGGAAATATTGGGGATAAGGGAATGCATACCATCGAGATTTATGGTATATACCATGTTCTTGTCTGGTAGGATACTATCCTCCTCCAAACTAATTCATGAAAGGTTGTAAGGGCACAATACTTGCGGAAGAAGCATGATAAGGATTACATATTTTTTGATCCATATGGATGTTAGTGGCCTCCCACCTATTCCAACAGGCTCATTTTGGTAGTTTTCCAGTTTGGCAGTTTTTTCGTAGTTTTTGGGTCCCCTACTTCCAGAGCTATTTTGAGGCCCTAAACATCGTTTTTAGGGATCTCCATAGTCAGAATGTAGATGGAGTTAGATTCTGAAGGAAACATGTGTAGTCCTTGAATAGACCTTTCCAATGGTCTATAGCACACAAAAAATGAATATCGTATGCAAAATTTATGACCCGAAGAAGTTGATGTACTAGCTTACCCCAATGGGGCCCACATGACTTTTGGCACCTCATCTCCTAGGGTTAGGTTTTTGGATGTATATGGTTTTGGCATTATTTTTTTTGGTAAAAATGATTGGAGAGCCTCATTTTAACCAGCTTTTAGCGAATAAGATCAATCGTCACATCTCTTCTCAGAGATAAGATGCCACCATTATAGCAAGCTTGATTTCTGCTGCAGTTTACAGTTTCAACACATTTTCGTATTGAATAAAAATCGGTTTTATTATATATATGTTATTGTATCTATGTTATTATTTTTTTCTGTGTTAAGAATAATAATAATCTGTATTCATTTTTGTTCTACTCATAAAATATGGATCTATGGTATTAGAGAGGTCTTCTCCTTGTCGTTCTTAATGCATGTCCCCAATGAGGCCAGGGTACAAAGAATTGGATCTCGAGCTTGTTTCTATTGAGGAAAAAAAAATGTGCATACCTAAGTGATCTCTCATGTTGGGAGAAAATAAATACGATGGGACAAGAGATCCTTTCAAAAAATTTCTTGAGGAATCCCTCAGGCAATAGAGGAATGAAATGATGGATAGTTTTGTGCACATCCTTCGGTGACTACCAACAGGCGACACATATTCATTGAATAGAGGTTCCACCCCCTTCAAGGTACAAATCAACTTTTATATTCCCATATTTGAAGGTCATATAGACGCAGATGTTGTAGACAAATGGTTGAATCTACTAGAAGGGTATTTTTCTGTCCATAAATTTTTGAACAAAGAAAATATTATGTTTGTTCTCCTCAAAGTCGTTCCCCATGTCAAAGATTGGTGGGATACTTTCTGTGATAAAAAGGAAACAAAGGAACCCTCATTATTTATAATCGTGGTCAAGTGGGAGTCTTCCAGTGATGCTAGCAAGGAACAATACTACCCTATCAGAAGTTATGATGACCTGTATACAAAATGGACCACATTGTAGCAGGAAAGAGACCAAGCAGTGCCCGATTTCACAAATACATATCTTCCATACCTTGCGTACCAAGATGGGTATCAAATATTTTGAGATACATCTAGTGCTCAAGAATCGCAGTGGTCTGCATAGATACATCTAGGCCAAAATGGATTTTTTGGAGATCTCATCTCTGGGCATAGCCTATCGATATGCCATCAAAATCAAGAAAAAGCTTAAACAAAAAACGCGACAATTTGGGCATGGGAACCCCTCATATCAAAAGCAAGTAAAGGGAAGCCCCAACCCATATAAACAATTATAGATAAAATATATACAACGTTAGGACAACCAATCTACACAGCAAGAAAAGAAGGAAATTGAAGAGACAAAGAAATATACCGAGAAGTGGTGCGACTTCCATAAGAGCTCCTAGAATAACACTATTGATTCTCGCTCCAAGAAATCATTGGTGGCTAAGGTGAAATCCTCTAAGTAAAATGTGGGTTTTGACTCTAAGTTATAACTAGAAAGGGGGAGATGGATCATTGACACAGAACCCAATGCAACCTTTATTACCACTAAGGTACAACCCAGTGAACCAGATAAGTTAGAAGAAGGAAAGCACCTCTTTCATTCACATATGTGGGTAAAAGGAACCCTGCTACAATTTATCATTGATAGTGGTAGTTCAAATAACCTCATCTCAGAATATTTCGTCAAGCGACTATCCCTGTCGACAACACCGTACCCACAACCCTACACTATTGAATGGCTCTACCAAAGAAGCGATCTCTGCGTCAACCAACATGTTCGACAACATAGTTATTCCAACATAGGATGAACACCTTCAGTAAAGAATCACAAAACTAGATCAAATATCAACACACTGATGTTTTGATGTGGTAAAACCCCGATGGGGAAAAAACAAGGCCCCAACCAACATGACCACTTGGAGCAGCTTATTAATGCAAAAGAAAAAGATTGTAGAGAGATTTTACAAGAGTGTTTCTCACAATTGATCATCGGTAAATGACCCTCCATTCTCTTTAAATATATATCATGGAGAAATCGGGTTTTAAGACATGGATCAATGGCCATTAAGATCAAGGAGAATATGAACCGTCAGATCACTCTATGTTGGAAACATATCGTGACCATCGTATTTCCTAACTACAAATGCATACTAATGCATACTAAAGAAACACACTAAGAAACACACTTTTACCTAATGACACATTAGACCAAATAAATCTTAACTAACTCCTAAGTGTCTAAATATCCTAACATTGTTGGCGTGGAATTGATCAGATCAGGGTCCTTCTCAAGTTACCAACAAAAGGTACAGTGTAGTCTAGAGTGCTGGAATTTTCATATCCTCTAAATATAAGAAGTCTCACCCAAAGAGAAACCAAGACAGAAAGACAGGGAAGGGCAAGAAGAATACTTAGGTGGGTTCCCAAAACCTTCAAGGTTCACCATGATCTTGCACAATATAGACTACTACAAAACAGATCTGAACTCATGCATACTGGCACTAAAGATACTTAAGTTGCAAAAAACATTCATACACGGAGATATCATATGGATCCCATCAAGAATAAAGAAGTATTGTAAAGATACAATGCATAAGCATAAACACAGAATGGCACATTATATTTCAAAATTTTGGGTCCTTCTTCATTTATTATCATCATAATTTATCAGATATAATCTCAAAGATACAAATTGGTACTCTGTTACAGACTTCTAACTCTGGACCGTGTGTCACAGAGATCTATCTACCCAAAACTGTATACAAATTACATTATAGAACATGTTTTCAACTAATCCCAACAACAACAATAACTATCATAGCTAACCAATCAACATTAGCTAACCCAACCCTTTTACAATAGTATTCATCTGATATATAGGATGAGTGGGATCTTCTATCTTTGGGATCACATTCTTTCTTGTTTTGTTGTATCTACTTTTTCCTTGTTGGTGTTGCGGTATCCCTTTATGCAACCAATGTATGCTTTGTTTACTTGCTCCACTGTCCAGATTCTTCTGTATCTTGCGCAACTCGTGTTAAACCAAAAATGGGACTGTAATCCTTCTTGTGCATCTTCAAATCCAAAAATGAAGGGCCCAATAGGCTCTGACCACAAGCCTTGACTCACCCTCGATTCAAGTACTTAGATCTTTCGCAGCTTCTAGGAGTAACTGTTTCTTTCCCTTGCCGTCCTTCTCTACTTTGATTTACTCTTCTGCTTGCACTTTTTGTTTCTCTGCCTCTTCAAATTAAGGACCCAATTCTAGGACCAACTCTAAGGCCCAATTCCTAACTTCCTAGAAACTCCCAACTTTATCCTACCACTTCTTGGCAAGGAGTGAAGCTTCAACAACAAACTGTTGGGTCGCATCTATGATACATCCTTTGGGCTTAAATGAAACCATGGAGTTCCATTCAGAGTTTGGTGTAGCATCCACCTAATGCATTTGCATATACACTGTCTGAATGACAGGTCAAAATTCATGCAACTCCTTCTTGGCTATAGATTGCACCTCAAACAGAGCGTTCAACTCATTATACGCTTGCTAAATTTGGTCAAATTTCTCTTTTTTCTCAAGCAGTTCCATTGTGAATGCAACTTCTTCATTCAACAAATATATTCTTTTGCACATGTCCTCTAAAGTTTGGTTGCGCCTTTCTATAATTCCCATCCATTTTCTAACTTCTTGGAATATATTTTTGAACTCAGTTGTGCACTTTTGTAGTGCTTCTCGAGCATTGTAGTGCTTCTCGAGCATTGGATTTTGTTCCGCTTCCTGTTGGATTTCCTGCAACTACACTTCCATATTCTCTGTGTGAATGGACAAATTTTACCATGCCCCTTGGAGTAGCATGATTTGATGCTCGGGTTCTCCTGCATCACTGGATTCTGGTAGTTGGGGTGCTACCTTCCTTATTTCTAGCTAGGATTCAACAAGCCTCTCCTGGACTCTTTGAAGTTTCTTCTTCGCCTGGATCTTTGTGATTTCTTCTTTTGTTTTGTGCTCTTGATCAAGGATTGCTTGAACCCTTTCAAACTTTGTGGTCGTTTCGGCCTGCTGGAGCCTCTTCTCTAGTTGATTAGTTGAATCCCTGATCACTCCAACTAGCTGCGTTGTTGGCCACTGTGCAAGGTTAGTGACGTATGGGGTGGCATCCCTGGGTGGTCAGACATGTAGTGGAAGTCCACTATCCATTGAATTATTTGAGGGAGTCTCCATCTCTTAATCTCTTGTCGATGTTCTTGGGGAAAGACTCAACCACAACACTGATGGTAGGAGTGTTAGAACTTATGTCCTAGACAAGAAGAGTTGCAACAACTTTGCGAATTGTTGAGGGTTTTGGAGGACCATATCCATATGTTACTACATAGATGTTATGATTTGTCTTGAAGTCATCTCAGTTTCCTTATGAACCTATGGTATCTCTACTTGTTTATGGACCCCGAACTCTAGGGTTTTGCTTCCAACAATACCCTCAAATTTATTCATTGAGGAAGTACGTTGCGGACTTAGGTCTTGTGGCTCTGGTTCTTCTTGCATCTCCATTGAATATGGAGTGTCCTTTATTGGCACAAAGGGTATGATCTATTGGTCCCAGGCTTCCAGTTTTGGGCTAGTCAATTGCAACCTGTGCTCGGGTACTTCTGGGTTTGGACCAAGGAGTTCTAACCTTTACTCTGGTATCTCTGGGTAATCCACCTGCATGGGTTCTGGATCAATGGTTTGGGATGGAATGGAAGTTTCTAGAGGTGGGGAATGGGTTGTGGTTGTGATGGATGTTTCTCCATGATGATGGTGGTGGATGTAGTTGTGTCAGTCACAGGGTTATCTTGAATGTATATGATACGAGTTGCTCGAGCCACTGAGCAAGTACGAGGTACGGTGGATAAAATGGGTTGGGGGTTCAAAACCTTTCTGAAGGAGATCCCCATCCTAGTTTTCTTGGCCATTGACTCTGTAATGAATGCAACACTTAGGATTTTGTTGAAATCCTTACCTATCAACATGGCTTGCTTCGACAGTTGTGAGAACATTAGTAGTGTTCTTTTTTTACGCTATAGTGGCTGCATCTCTTCCTCCTCATCAAAGTTTGTCTATGTTGGGTATTCTTTCTTCTGTACCTCCTGGACTGAGCTCAGTCCTACCCCTGCTTCCTGAACTCTATTCTTCAATAGTTCCATAGGTAGAACATAATGCATCCTCGACTTGCGCAGGTTTCTTTGACTCCAGGCCATGACATAACATCCTTTTTGAAGACCTCCTCATCCAAATAAAATGTAATCATGCACAAATGGAATTCCTCCATATTGATATATCTTGGACACACAAATATATGGTGGTGGTTCATGCTAAATGCAATGTTCTTCATGTTGCATGTTGAGTAGTTCTTGGGTAATGTGCAACTTCTAGGTTGCGTCGATCAACCTATTGTACCACTTAGAGAACATCATGTTGTTGAAGGTTGTGTTCTCTAAGTCCAACCTTGAGTGCCAAGGCTCAAACATTTTTTCCAAGCGCCCATTATATTTTGGTGACAATGGTCTTTCGATGGGTGGCGTCCACTTCAACATTGCACATGAAAGAAAAAAATAACCATAGGTGATGGTACCACCTTTCTCTTGGGCTTCCTCATAGGCCATGAGGAGTTCCTCCAATAGGTAGCTACACTAGTTGAAGACAATGCCATTAGTGCAAAAACTTCCACTGATAAAGCATCCATTGTGCATTCTCCCTTGTAGTAGGACCTCATGACCTTGTTGCCAATTATGTAGAAACTAGTCCTGACTGACTCTGGTAGTATGGGGTTGATCTTGGTTTTTCTCCCCCCCCTCTATGTATGGAGCCTCTCAGATAGACTGGGCTCCCCCTTCTTCTTTCCATGCTTGTTAGGACCCTGGAAACCTTTAGACACATCCTCCCCTTCTATGGATAGTCTCGTAAGCTATTGGATGTCTTCTACATGGATTAGATATCTCCTATCCAGTCATAGGGTTATGTCATGTACCCTCTGTTGTAGGAAAATCTCCCTGCGGACAGGTAGATTGCCTCAAAGAGCTAGATCCTAACTCTAAGACAGAAAGTGCTTAACATGGACACTGACTTCCTTTCAAATCTATACAAACTAACACATGAGAAGGAAGGAGAATAGCAGTACCTTTTTATCGATGTTTGTCCCTGCATGCTCCGAATCCAGCTCCAGACCCTCGCTCCTTGCTGAGTCCTGTAGAAAAACAAAGTACGATCGCTTCCTACTCTATTGATGTTAGCTTGAAATCAGATCTATCTATCAATGATAAGTTCATGTAAAATTAGACACAAACTAGAAAGAAACAGGCCAAGCGTGTCATATTAATGAGAATAATGACAACAATACTTACAATCGTAGATGAGAATGCGATAGCTTCATCAAGTCCCCTTCATCTAACCCTTGCTCAAAGGATCCACAACCTGGATGATAGCGACTTCACTGATCACTTCTCCTTTGACTGACTGTGTGTTTCCTATGAGATCATAGGTTTCATGCTAGCAATTCTTCCCCCTTTTTTCACCACCATAGAGCCTGCTTATATAGGTTAAGAGGAGCTTAACCTCTTGAGTTATCTTTATAATAAGTTGAGGAATTCCTTCCTTGGATCAAGGATCTCTTGATGGAACCAAGAATTCGAATGCAACTGCCTTCCAAACTTGAAATATCCTCCCCTTATTCTGCTCAACAGGCCAACTACTGCCTCAGATCAGATAGTGCTCCCTCAAAAGGGGCATCAGAGCGCTATAACGCTCCCTAGGAAGCTTGAGGGTGGCGCCGGCACTCCAAGGATGGATACCGCTCCTTCTGAGGGGCAGACAAGCATTATAATGCTCCCTGAGACCTTATAGGGGAGCGCCAGCGCTCCTAAGGCTGATGTAGGGGAGAGCTTACCTTCAAAACCTTTGTTTGAGAGCTCTTCTCAGGGGATAAAGTTACTAGATTTCAGTCAATCATTTTTCCTCCTCCAAATCAAATGCATGATATGTCTTAAGTGCCTCCTTAGTGTCATTATTATGGTAGCATGCTTGAACAACATTTGCGACACTTGTGAACAACTTGCGACACTTGCGAAAGTTGTAAGGAACATGCGACACTTATGACAGTTGAGAGGATCATGCGACACTTATGACACTTATCTATGTGAGCAATATTAAGGTGTAACACCCTCCTGATAAAAAATTTGGTACACCTCACAACTTCCCCAGTGGTGTCGAAAATTGGTAAGTCCCTGAGGTTCTTGATGGTAGAGTTGAATAGATTTATAAACTCGGGCTTTGGCACAAATTTCATGCCTCCCAACTCATCTGGAGAGACACTCCAAAAGACATCAATGTTCATTTGAGGTAAAAATACATGTTCTGTCAAGTCAAGGTCGAGGAGCTTGACTCGCTCAACCTTCCCTTTGATATCTCCCACGATATCGACCTGAGGGTCGCAGGGATCATCTGGTACTGCATCCTTTTAAACAACACTTTGGCTCCCTATAGCTCTCGACATGGTTAGCCTGAACTATCAATGAATTTCTCAGCTGAAATGGGAATTGGGGATCACAACTACGAGTCGAGTTATTACTCAGGCTTTCTCATGCATCAGAATCCGCAAATCACTAAGTTCTCTATGGGAAACAATGCATCCTACATCGAAATCGCAGAACCTTATACCCGGGATTAGATGGAATGTTATGTAATAATTTTTATTCATCACTAACCCTATATACACAACTTGGATCTGAGTTGTCCGACAGGACTCGTTAATAGGGTAAATCTCTCGGGTGATCTCAACATTTACTAGGAAAGTTGGTTAGAGACATGGTCGATTCCATACCTTACCGTTTAACGAATCAAAATCATGGCATGAATATCGATGGCATATTCACATATCACGAATTTATGGTTTAACATAATTTAGATGGGTTACTATATCCGTAATAAATGTTGTGACTAGACTGGGTTCGTGTGGCACATGGACTAGGATTACATGCAGATTCACTCTCCCTTTGACCACAAAGGGGTCCCCATCATATTTAATGACTGTCATTAATATCTTCGTGGATATTCTGATATGACACTACTAAGTAAGCAGTTCTACATCAAACAATACTTAGACAGAAAAAATGAACTACATGTCGCGACACAGCAATGCACTCTTTGAATTTATTAACTGAATTAATAGAAATTGAAAGAAAACAACTCAATTCTAACTACTATACATGCTCCTTCAGACTAGAGAAATAGTCCTTTAGCTCAATTATGAGAGATATAGGGTTTTAGGCGAGTGTTGTTCACCCATCCTGGCCACAACATACCATCCAGTTCCGTGAGACAGACTTCTCCTGAAGGTCAGATCTCCTAAACTATAAATGGTCCCAACCAATGCATGCTCAATTTGCCTGGATGTTTTTGGTACATAAAGTAGGACCTTGTCCTCTTGCGCAAATACTTTGGTCCTAATGTGTCTATCATGCCAATATTTCTTCCTTGGCTTCTCAACTGACTGATGGAAGTCTGCTAAAAATCTGGTCTCTTTAGGTTCTTGTAATTCCATGAGCCTCTACACAATTGATTCATCCTATGACATGTGTGTAATATGTGAAATGTACAAACTTGGATTAATGAATTCTATAGGTACCACAGGCTCTTTCCCACAAACTAGCTGAAATGGAGTCTACTTGTGGATTTTCTTTGTGGTTGTCATGTAAGCCCATATAACTACTAGAACTCTATCGTCCTAATCCTCCCTTTTCGAGCAATAGACCTTCATTAATCCTCTCTCCAAAATCTTGTTAAACACATCCAATGTTCCATTGGATTGAGGATGGTATGGTATACTCTTATGATGTTGGATCCAGAAATCTGTTGTAATATTTGTTATTGTACTACTAATAAAATGAACTCCCTGATCACTGGTAAGACTCCTAGGACATCCAAACTGAGTGATAATGTTTTAAAAAATGAACCTATCGATAGTATCATTCGAACAATATTGGATAGTTGCTTCCTTAGCCCAATGTGTAAGGTAATTAGTTGCGGTAATAATATACCTAGACTTTGAATTCTTAGCAGTGGGGTTTATCGGCCCAATGAAGTCAACTGCCCATTTCTCAAATGCTTGTAAAGCTTGAACTGGATGAAGAGGAAATTTAACTCATTATGGTAACTTACCCACTCTTTGGAAAACATCAAATGATATATAATATGCCTTTGTATCCTTGAAGAGTGTGGCCCACCATAGTTTAGCTTGGAGGAATTTCTACGTAGTGGCATTTCCTCCAACATGACCTCCTGCAACTCCACTGTGGAACTCCCACAGTATGTGTTATAGCAAGATTTTCCTCACCATTGATATCTTGCATAGAGGGCCTTTTTCCATTTTCCTATGTATACTTACCATCCATAGCTAAAAACACACATTTTTCCACATATATGTGCCCTATATGCTATAGATCATGCGTATACGTAGGCTGCTCCACTACAACCCATGTACATAGGGATTTGTGCCAGAAAATAAAAAATGGAGTCGGGTTTCCATGTCATGATAGGATATCTATGATCCTTGGCCTTCCATATACTGGAAACATTCTGACTCGACCATCTAATATCATTTTTTAAGACTATAAGAGCACAATTCCGAGCTATGGAAAAGAACGAGAAAACATTCAACTTTGAGAGCAAAGTTACTCTGGAGAAGTTACTTCATATTGAGTTTGCATCCCTTTGTCCCTCAAGTCTGAATGTAGTGTTCAACCCCCAAGCTCTTTCCCTATTGCTGAGAGAACCTCATTGTCTCTCTCCTTTGAGCTTGCCTTTGGTGGAGGATTGAAGTGGTGGAGGCCCTGTTGGAAGGAACTTGGTTCCTTGGTTTCAATTTGTGCCGACACGAAAGTCTGTAATGTTGTCACTCTTACTGATCAATTATTAATAGAAATACTCATTTCCTGTCCTATTTGTATCATGCAAATATATGATTATTATCCATGGGCATGTTTGTAATGTTTATTAATGGATTGTGTTATCTAATGTGCTAACCCTTTTATACTATCACCATGTACTTGCTATGCTTGTTTGTTAAGAACTTATTGCAGGTATAAAGCTTTGGGTCAAAGTGCTCAATGGTGGAACATCATCGAACGTTATATTGAGGTAGGCCTATTTATTATCTTGCACATTAGTTTATATAGCATACAATGGAATTGAGTTGATTTTTTCATTCATACTTGTCTGTTGTGGTTTACCGTTGGCCAAAGAGATTTTTCCCCTCGTAACAAAAATGACGACTCTACTAGGGAGAGATATTCCTTCGAAGGGTTGAAGTATTTTTTCTTCTTGCATTGCTCTTTTTCCTTTGTGTTTCTTATTGTATCCCTACTTGATAGATTATGTTCACTCTGAGTCTGAGTTTTCAGCCTTTTTTCCCTTGCCTGGCCTTGTTTTAAAGCCTGTACGCTCCTTTTTCTTTGACAGTCATGTATACACATGTGCTACCTTTCTGCAAGATGTGTATATACACACTTTTCTCCTGAATAGTAGCGTATACCACTTTCCCTTGATTGTTTGCTTGGTTTAGTGATTGTTGGGTGGGATTTAATGTTTGTTGAGCCTTGTTAGGTCTCTGTAGTGCCTGCTGAGCTTCTCTGGGTTGACAGGAAACGTGTTTGGAGTTGAATTTTTGGGCGTAGTATTTCTCTTTGTTTTTCATTTTTGGTTTGTCCTTGAACCCTGTGTTGTTTACTTGGTTGCTTGGTATTCTGCTTGAGTTATTTTGTTTACACATAGTATAATTTTATATCAGGTTGATTTTGAGTCCATGCATTTTCTCTTTAATATATTGAAAATACAAAAAAAATAGGTATTTTACTTCTGAATTGCATAGTTGAAATTGAAAATTGCACTGTTTTTATTAGCATATCATTCATTGAAAAGTTAAATATAGACTTTGCATTATATTCATATTTATCTTCTTGAAGAGTCATAACAACATTAGTTTCGCTTCCATACCCTTTTGAGTAATCATGGCTAGTAAAATTTACACTTTAAACTAAAATTGATAAGTCATGATTTTATTTTTAGGGTGCACAAATTTGTCTAGGATTTAGTGCCTTGGAATAGGATTTTGTGAGTAAACTTCTCCAAGGAAATTAAATCAACATGTGTGTCTGAGACAGTGAGTTGCGAAGTCCATTGTATAATTGGTAAGATCGGGAGGCTCCACTCACACCAGATTTAATCACGAGGTCACATGAAGTTAGTTGAAGGGATAAACCTTGGATACTCACCTAGCATCAAAGATATTTTTGTGGATTTATTCATATTTGGGGATCTTGCTAGTACCCATACCTCTGTGAGAGGCGGTGCTTTCAAGTTTTTGGTCTTTGCTACCCTACCCATATGGTGATCTGGGCTTATGACTACTTGCATGTGCATCAGTTATACAATGGTTTATTATTTTCTTAACTTAGGTATCTCATATGCTACTTGCAGGGGTTATTCTACTTGTGCCCTGGGTCAGATAGGGGTTGGATAACACAAAAACTTTATGGAGGATTACCTCTCTAGGAGGATCTAACCGACTGGTTCTTAAGCCCACGAGGGCCCCTATAATTGGTTTTTTTACCTCCAAACTTTAGTGGGGAGTCTCAGGTCCCTCTTGGATGAGACATACCTTCTTGAGCGAGAGAGGCCACTCAGCGACTTTATTCCATTTGCATGCATATTGGCCATTTGAATTTTTGGTATGATCTTTGACTACTAGTTGGCCTTGGGATATACTTTTATTTTGTAGATTCATAAGACATCGTGGAGTCGGACCAGCTTCCCCGCTGGTCCCATCAGTTGCTACAGTTACCACCAGATTTTGTTTTCTTGCCTTCTAAAAGGTGTAGAGTTTGTAGAAGTGGTACACACACATCCAACTTTCAAACTTGTGGTTCCACAAGGATGAGTACTGATGCTAGTCTTCATAACACTGGGAGTTCTTCGACTCCCATACCCATTATAGTTAATGGAATCCCTTCGACTCCTATAGCCGCTAAAGTTGTAGTGTTGGAGGCTTATACCAGTACTATGGCTCAACCTATAGTTAATTCTTTGTCTCTTGCCTTGAACCCTTTTGGGGGTTTCATTCACTTGTTGAGTTACAATGTTCAATCCATCCCTATGATTTCTAGTCCATTTTCTTATGGCATGCCTAACTTCACATCGCAGTTTTCGACTGCCATCCCAGCTCCTGGCCCTAATTCTAGCCTTGGAATTGGGGGCACTACACCTCCTTACACTCCTTTTATGTTTGGTGGTTCTCATATCCCCCAAATGAATACTAATTTAGGAAGTGTCCCTTTCCTTAACCCTAGGTCTAATCCTTCTACAACTAGATGGAACAACCCAGTTGACAGGCAAGTTCTGCCCTATATCCTTACCTCCTTAGTGCCAATTCCAGCCAATACTTTTGGCATGACGAATCCACTTCAATACTCTGGGCTCCCACTTGGAGGAGGTTATTCTTACACTTTGGGAAACCCCCATCCCAGATCTAATATAGTTGGGGGCAATTTTCACAACCCCAACCCAGATTTAATTCGGACGGGGGAAATTTTCATAATCCTTATTAGAACATTCATGCTGGAATGATGCCCAACCCATCATATATGAATCAGCCCATAGAAGGGCCTTATAATTCTGGACAGGGTTTTGGTTCTTACCAGAATCCTAGATGGAATGCAGTTCCCAATGCACAATCTGTCATAGGAGGGTGGGGCCAAATGTCGCAACCCCGTCTCCCCTTTCTGGCCATGATTAATCTACCAAAATTGTCTAAGTTAATGAATGACCCAGTGAGTCATGATCCCACATGGCCCCCTGTCCCCACCAAAATTATGTCAGACATTCCAAAATTTGAAGGTAAGAATGGAGAGGACCCTAGTGATCACGTCACTAATTTTCACCTTTGGTTTTCATCAAATTCTTTGAACCACGATTCTATTAGATTACGATTGTTTCAATGCACTCTCATTGGAGTTGCAACACAATGGTATATTAAGATACCTAGGGGGACATATGGGTCATTTCATTAGTTGGTTCTAGCCTTTATCAACTACTTTCAACTGCCCATTTGTTATGATGTTGGCCCCCAATTTTTGTTGACTCTATGCCAGGACACCGCCACTCACATCATGGACCATATCTAGGAGTGGTGTAGATGAAGGAGGTTGATTAAGACTCCTATACCCCCAACCTTTCTCCTATAATGGTTCCAAAAATATTTGCACGCTCCTATATCGAAGTACATTGCTACTTCCGGGGTCTTCAATGATGAAGAAGCTATATTTAGAGCCCAACAACTAGATTTGATATATGCTCAGTCTGGGATGTTATATCACCTTCTTCCAGATGCACCGCGACCAANTTTGCACGCTCCTATATCGAAGTACATTGCTACTTCCGGGGTCTTCAATGATGAAGAAGCTATATTTAGAGCCCAACAACTAGATTTGATATATGCTCAGTCTGGGATGTTATATCACCTTCTTCCAGATGCACCGCGACCAAATCATGATCCTAGACAGAATCCTGGACCTCATGCTGATGGAATTGTAGGGTCTGCCAATGTAAAGCCCACAGACTCGGCAACGAAGTCTTCCAGAGGACCAGCTTCAACTGCATCCTCCAAACCCACCCAATCAATGGATGTACATTCCATTAAATCATCAAAGAACCCAAATGGTGACCAACAACTAGATGGGAATAAAAGGAAAGGTTGAAACAATCGTAAGGGTGGGAAGAATAAAAACAAACCCAAGGACAAGGATAATAATGGGAAGCATAATGATAATGCTGGATTGGGAAAGAAAGAGAAACGTAAGGTGAAGTTTCCTTGCAAACTTTGTACCGATGACCACCTTACACATTTAGGCCCCAAACTCACAAAGGCTGCGAGGATTTTAAATATACCACCCGCTGTGCTGACGAATCCATTCCCACATGGCCAACACTTAGCCTCGAGCTCTTTGAATGCCATAAATGCACTCGATGGAAGTTAAAACCCACCGTCGCAATATGGTGACCATGTTTGTATCAATGTGGTGGATGCAAAAATTGATATAGCCACCCACTCTCAAGATTATAGATCTTCAAAAGATAGTACTAGTTTAGAATCTCCTCCTACTCCTCCGGAGATGAGCCTACAGATTGAGAAACTAGAGCCATCGCCTCGTATTTTGAAAGGAGTAATTAAGCACTCTACCCACAACCCTAATGCTAGAGCCACCCAGAACTACTCTATCATTGAGGATTTGGGCCAAACCCCTTGTGAAATGTTGGCCTTGGAGGTACTCTAGATGTGTCCATCATAGAGGAATTCCTTACACTCTACCTTAGGAGTTGCAGAACCTAGTGGCTTGAAACTTATCAAGTTTGACGTCACGGATGTGAAGCCTCTCTTACCCTACCATGTGGATTTCCAAATCCACATGGAGTATTCCAGGTATACTATCAAACGAGAAGTCATTGATGAAGGTGTTTCCGCCTGTGTGATGTCCCTGGTGTATTGGAAATCTCTATGTTCTCCAACCCTTTCCAAGTCGTCGAACATGTTGGTTACATTTGATGGTCATTCCTTCCACCCTCATGGTATTCTTCCTTCCTTTCCAGTCCAGTTATTTTGGAAGACGGTAGAGGTGGAGGTAGAGGTAGTTGATGCACCTCTCGATTATAACCTGTTACTAGGTCACAATTGGACCTATGCTATGATCATTTTCGTATCGTCCGTCTTCCATACACTTTGTTTTCCTCATCAAGGGGAGATCATCACTATTGACCAATTATCCTTTGCGTACTCTAGTCCTAATGCATCTATTGGATCATCGATCCCTGTGATCGATAATTCTTAGCTAGCAATTGAGAATATCAACGTCATAATGTATTCTTCCCTCATGGGTACCTTTGACTCCTCGACACCGATTCACCATGTTTTCATTATGTTTAGTAGGCCTGCTTTAGCAGGGAGGTCTATTCCTTTCCGCACTTCCTATCTTAGTGATCCATGGAACCTACCTTCTCTGAATTCATTGAGTGAAGGTTAGTTTCATGCTAGCATGGCTATGCCACTATCAACAACGAAGATTGCGTATCAATTTGTTCTTGACTCTTCCATTGATTCCGATCTTGTTACCTCGCATGTGGACGAGGAGGATCCTATTCTTAGGCCTGTATGGGCCACCTCGTTATCTTGTTCGCATTGTTTATTAGATGATACTTTACCCTCAGATTAATCCATCCTCAAAGCCATGAATGGTTCTAAGAGACCTTGGGATGATATGCATCATCGATCTTATTTTCTCCCATGTCTTGAAAGAATCAAGCAAGATGAATTTCGATCTACCTTGAGTGAGATAGCCGGTCATGCCATAGTTCCACTTGATACGCATGACATTTATTAAAAAGGAAATATGGCGAGTATTTCTCCTACCATCTTGATAGAAATCTCTCATACCCCTGGAAAGATTGAGAATGTAAATATAGGTGTGGATTGTTCGCTAGAAGAATATCTTATCTACACCGAACTCTTCAAAGAATTTCGAGATGTATTCACTTGGTCATATGAAGAGATGCCAGGAATCGACCCTCATATTGTCGAACATGAGATTAGAACTTACCCGGATTCTAAACCTGTTCGACAACGTATTAGAGATGTAAATCCTAGGAAGGCCCTTGTTATTAAGGAATAAGTGGAGAAGTTGCTTAACGTTGGCTTCATCTACCCAGTTCCCTTGACCAAATGGGTATCCAACCCTATTCCTTTGAATAAAAAGAAAGGAACCATCCGTTCGTGTATGGAATTTCATGACCTGAACAAGGCTTATCCTAAAGATAACTTCCCCACATATTTCATTGATCAGATTCTTGATGAGTGTGCGGGAAGCGAGATATTTTCTTTTATGGACAGATTTTCAGGCTATAACCAAATCCAAATCAAACTCGAGGACCAACAAAAGACAATTTTTATATTTCCTTGGGGTACTTTTTCATACTGAAAAATTCCTTTCATCCTTAAAAACGTCGTAGCAACCTTCCAACGTGCCATGACTTTCATTTTTCACAATCTCAAACACATAGTTGAAGCCTACCTTGATGATCTTGCTACTCACTCTCACAAGAGAGTGGATCATGTTATACACATTTAGCTAGTTTTTTAAAGATGTCGTTACTATAGAATTTGATTAAACCCTCACAAATGCATCTTTTGTGTTAATTCTGGCCATCTCTTAGGATTTTTTGTTTCTGAGACCGGGATCATGGTAGATCCTCTTAAGGTTGAGGAAATACTTCATTTGCCTCCCCCACACACGATTATACAACTTCAAGGGTTACAGGGGAAATATAACTTTCTACGTCGGTTCATAGTGAATTATGCCAATATCACTAAGGGTTTCATGCACCTCTTGAAAAAGGACACACCTTTTATCTGGGATGAGCAATCCTAGGAGTGTTTCGACGCTTTGAAGAAATCCTTGGTATCGACCCCTCTGCTGAAATCCCCTTATTACAGTAGAGATTACTTGTTGTATATTTATGCATCTGCAAATATGATTGGTATGGTTCTAGTTCAGTAGGATGATGAGCTCCACGAGAACATCATCTAATATCTTAGTCAAAATATAGTTGATCCTGATCTTAATTACTCTCACGTTGAAAATTTAGCTTTGTCTTTCATTCAGACCGTACAATGTTTACATCACTATATATTTCTTTAAAAGACTACAGTGGTTGCTGATGTTAATCCATTTCAATATGTCCTTACCAGGTGTGTCATATGGGGGAAATATAATAAATGGATTGTCATCTTACAAGAGTTTGATCTTGACTTTGCTTCAACCATGTCCAAGAAATCGCTAGTTTTTGCAAAGTTAGTATCTGATTTTCCATGATTAGAAGAGGATTTTATCCATGTTGATTCATTTTCATATGAACACATTTTCCTTGTCTCGACACTTGACCCCTGGTATGGAGACATTGTTTTATATCTTCAAACCTTGAAGTTTGCTCAGCATCTCCCGTGAGATGATCGACGACGTATTAGATACCAAGCCAAAAATTATACCATCGTCGATGACACTTTGTATCACTAAGGAGTAGAGAATATCTTGTGTCGTTGCTTAAATCATGAGGAAGATGATTCATTCCTAAATGATTGCCACAAAGGGGCTTATGGTGCTCACCTATTGGGGCTTGTGACAACCCAAAAAATCATGCAAGATGGTTATTTTGGGCCTACTATCTTTAAATATTGTATCGAAGCAGTTAAGAAGTGTCACCCCTGCTAGGTGTTCACTCGAAAAATGCACTCTCATCCAGCCCCTCTTCACCCAATCATTATCGTCAGTACCTTCACTAAGTGGGGGGTAGATTTCATTGATTGCAACCTGTTGACGGGCGAAATTGACCGTCCGTCAACTGAGAGAGTGGAACCGGTCCGGGGTTGTCTAATAACCCAAGTCGTTTGGAATGAACCACCCTGACGGGTTTAGCGGCTCCATTATCCAATCTAAGGTCCTAAGAAAACCAAAGAGAAAACTAATCTAAACTAACTAATCTAACTAAAGCTAAAAAACTAAACTAAAACTAAATAAAAACAAATTAACTAAAACTAAATACAAGAAACTAAACTAACTAACAATAAATAAAACAAACTATTACTAAAACAAACTAATACACTAATCTAATTAAAACTAACTACTAAACAAACTAACTAATCTACTATTTACTAACTACTAACTAATACTATGCTAATTACTATCAGAAATATAACTTATTTACAAAATATACCATATTCACAAAATACAGATTTAAATAAAACCTGGAAAACTCATTTGTAATCTGCCTTGAGACAGAGAAAGGTATTTCTTTTTTGATTTTATAATTTTATAAACAAGAAATTAAACTTACTGAAATTAAACAATCTAATATACTAATTCTACACATATATCTAACTAAACTTATATCTAAACTAAACTACTAATAAATATACTAAACAAACAAATGACAAACTGACCTGGAAATGCTCCAAATTTGCCCTGTGTATGATGACTTTGAAGATGGTCGGAGGAAATAAAATCGCACCGGATAATCCAAAAGCTTCTCGTAAACGATAGGATGCACTGCTCTTTGAGTTGTTTACAGGACAAACAAGACATAAAAATCATAACAATTATATGATTTATAAATCTCTGCAATAAGGGAAACCTGTTATGCAAAAACTTATACTTAATAATTCAACTTATGAAGAAGAGAAATCTGTCATTCACAAACTGAATCAAGTAATTGCTATGTTTTTTATACACTGGAAGAAATCAGATATGGATTATATTGATTAAATTATATCATTTGCAAAAGACTAAGATGGCTAAAGCAGTCATTAACCAAATGCAAATAGATACACATAAACATAAAACAAAATATTGATATTATGAAAAGCTAAATCTGTAGCAGAATATCAAATTTTGTCTCAGTCTGTATTAAAATTCCATATCCTTGTTCTCCCACTAATGAGGATGAATCTTACTACAAAAATAATAAGTATTTATAAGTCTTTCCATAGGGTAAAACATCCCTGTGGAAGTTATGAAACTGTTTACAAAATCTGGGAAGATATTCCCAAGATCAACTAAACTAAGAAACTAAAATGAAATCAAAATATCCAAATATCCTCTAAACTGTCCATCAAATCCTATGCAAATTCAGATTCACCTGAAACAGGTCAAAAATAGACAAGTTAGAGAGTCTCTTATTAATAAAACAATAAAAATTAAATTCTACAGACTTAGCTACAGAATCATCTGATTCTGTAGCTAGTCTAAATAAAGGTACAGGATTAGAATCGAAATTAAATCAAATCTTTTTAATAAAGTAAAATTGAATTGTCAACCAACAACAAATCATTTCATTTGAAAATGTTATATCATTTGAAATCAAATAGGATCAAAATCCAATAACCGAATAGAGAAACATGCATACTCTGTTTTGATTGTTATCATAATCGGGTAGACAGAATCAAAACCAAACAGTTTTGAAAATCGTTTCATATCCAATTTGAAAGAAATGTAACCAAACAAATCGCAGGAAAACGTTGTGTTTTTCAAACAACAGGAGATACGATCATATCAAAATAGAATCATTTTAAAATTATTATAGTTGTCATGACATCAAACGATTCATGCTATAGGTAGATTAATTCAAACAAGTGCGAGAACCAACTCATATAAAATCGTACCCAGATCGATTTGGCTTTGATCACAATCAATATAGAATCGACATAAGTGATAATTGGTTATTGCAAACTGGGCAAATAAACTTGATTGGTATTTAACGAAATTATTTGTTTCAAACGAATCATGATTGATTTTAATATAGAAATAAATCGTGAATCCAGATATAACCAATCTCNTATAGAATCGACATAAGTGATAATTGGTTATTGCAAACTGGGCAAATAAACTTGATTGGTATTTAACGAAATTATTTGTTTCAAACGAATCATGATTGATTTTAATATAGAAATAAATCGTGAATCCAGATATAACCAATCTCATTTTACAAATGAAATTCAAACAGAATACGAATCCAACTGATAACCTAGTCGAGCTAACAATAAATCAATCTGAATTAACCGGCTGGGTTTTTAGCATACTCATTATGAATTAAATCCATTCCATGATTTGGACATGTTTGTAACATGCTTAAAATAACAAGCAATGTTCCCAAAGAAACAAAGTCACATTAGAAACGATCCGAGTTGAATTCGTGTTCTTTGAAAATCATATGGCACAACAAACCGTAACAATTAAACTCGTCAAAATCGTTGCCAATCATAACGTATCCATTATAACGAAATCGAATCGAAATGTGATCATTTTCTAAATTGAATATGAGGAACATTTCCTGTCTAGAATAGATACAAACAGAGCATCCATTTTAACTCAATCAAACAAATCAAATCCATACCAAGATCAATCAAATCAATGAAAATCTAATAGAAACTAAACTGGGAATGATCGAAAAAATGAAATTCCATTTAGTCAAAGCAAAGCTATATATAGAATGCATGCAATGTAACAGAGCCATTCAAATGAAGTGAACAGAGTTGTTTAAAACTTCAAATTGTTATATAAACCTAGATTATTTACAAAAAACGATTGATATCAAACATACCTGTGTGACGAAGAGGCTGCTCAATTACGTCAGCTTGGAATTTACAACAGTCGTGGATGATTCCACATTTTTAAACAAGATGGAGCCAATCGTCTTTTGTTTCTTATCTGTTGCTTGTAGTTTGGCCTTTTGACTGGTTAGGGTTGCAAT